>JAQGAZ010000319.1:0-71933 GCA_034692225.1 Polydesmus complanatus | reverse complement strand
AAAAATTTGAGGATTCAAAATGAAAAATTTGAGGATTCAAAACGAAATAATTTGAGGATTCAAAATGAAAAATTTGAAGATTCAAAACGAAAAAGTTTGAGGATTCAAAACGAAAAATTTGAAGATTCAAAACGAAAATGTGGTAGTGGTTAATTTAGAATTTTAAGAGATTCAAAGCGAGTTCCAATTGTACAATAAAACAATCCATTCACGTGAATAGCTTTGAAGGACTTGTTGAAGAATGGTGTGCTAAATGAAGCGTGGTAGGGGGGAGGAGGAGGGGGGAGAGGGTCGTTCCCAACGCCCCTTTGGTGGCTGTGGAAACGAGGTCAAGAGTGCTGAACGGGGTTGGGTGGTAGGTAGCGCTGCTGGCTAATGAGCTTTTAATTGACAGCTAATCGATGAGCGAGCCAATTGAGGTCGTTCGCCCTCTTCGCCATCCGAGAGCAGGTGATCCGGCTCACTCGGATCACCTGTGTCCGAGACGCATAAATTAGAGTGTGGAGCGGAAGTGATGACTAGACAGCTGCCGCCAGGGGCGCTCGCAGCTGAAATACGCTCCTACCGCATACTAATCTCACGCAATTAAAATTAATAATAATTATAATAATTATTTCAAAGTAAAAAGACATTGGGGAGAGTCCCCTCGGTGAGCTGGATCGTCTAGGTGAACCATCAGGACCGTCGGTTGAGAAGATCTAGGAACAAGATCAACGCCGATACGGATAATTAAATTAAATGATTCTAGATCAATTCAGATCGATAAAAAATAATTACTTTCCTGTGACTTATTATGAACGACTTTTATGTTGTGATCACTTAAGTGAACGATTTCTTGGCAGTTCGGATCGTTAAAAAATGATTCCGGATCGCCCAAAAAAGCGACTCATTTGAACGACTTAGCCTCAACGATCCCGGTGAACGATATCCAACCTCTCGAATCATTAAAAAATTATTACAAGCCAACCCCGATCGCACGAACGACTTAACGCCTCAATGATCCTGGTGAACGATCTTCATTGATCCGAAACACACCCTTAAATTAAGATGTTTGATGGACTTTCACTTTGAGAAAGGAAAATTTCCCATTTAGTGTGAAGCAAATCGTAAAGAATAACTTACGGCTAAGTGATCTAAGATCGAGGTCTTGAGTTTAACATCCCGATAATGACGTTTTATCTAATCTCGGTCAAGTTCACGATAATAATAAATTGAACGATTTCCACACGGCTAAATTACATCACCCGAACATTTTTAATCGTTTAAATAAACAAAAAATGTTTATACTGTAATCTGAAATCAATCGATTATAAATAATTATTATTACCGATCAAGATCACCTACGATTCTACGTCACAAAATATATAGAATAACAATATCCCAAATATCAATCAATACGTTTCGACATTAAATCGAAAGTACAAAAAATCTATAAAAACAAATATTTTGATACTGAAGATTCGGATCACTAAAAACAATAACACATTCGATGCAGATAAAAAAAAAATCAGAATCACAAAATTAGATTAGTATTACTGCTCAAATCATTGATCATTGATCCGGATCAGCAGATTCGGACCAGAGAAAGTAAGAAAAAAAAAAAATTCAGAACCTTCAAAATTCATAACAAAAACTGATCAACCCGGATCGTTTTAAAAGTGACCCGTTCTCCTCCAAAAAAAAAACAAAATGTTTTTGGCTCTATTTAACATCGGGCCCTCCAAAGTTTAAAACAACCCGATAAGCTGTTACGCAACCGGGTATACAGGGTGCTATAAATAAACCCGAATCACAAAATTTAATTAATTTCCGTTCCTCAAATCACAAAAATTAATAAATAATAATAGAACGACTTCAATTGATCCGGATCATGTAGTATAAATAAACCTTTATTTAAGAAAAAAGACCCGGATCGTGACCCGGGTCTTTAAAAAATTCCTCACTCAAAAAAAAAAAAAAACTGGAAATCTTAAAAGTTTTCCCTGCAGCGCGAACATTCGCTCAAACGCTCGCGAGCACTTCGCACAAACAATAAAATAAAAAAAAAAAAGCCGGCGCCATTTTTCTTATTTCTACCATTGAATTCAATTCTCGAAGAGAAAAAATAACACGCAAAATAACAACAGCAAAAAAAAAAAAAAAAAAAAAAACTTCACACGCAACCATTTCGCAACGTCACATCCTTCAACCGTGAACCTCATTCAAAACACTTTTTTATTATTATCTAAAAATTTTTTTTAAAAAAAAATTAAATAAAGAAGAGAGAAAAAAAAAATGAGAGATGATAATCTGAGTGGGTGGTTGGGTGAGAGTCCACCTGTGCGTGGAAAAAACCCCTCCTCGCTTTTCATGCGTTTCCTACGGAGATGAGTTGGGTACTTTGTGAACACCCCTCGCTCCCTCTCCCCTCCAACGCGTTTCGAGGGATCTGCTTATCCCTTCCCTCTCTCCACTGGCTCACCTTGACCCACTGACCCACACTAAAAGCACTTTTTTAACCGAGAAAAAATATTAAAACTTTTTTTATTTATTTATTATTTTTTTTAAAAAAAGAAATAAATAAGTGGCGTTATTAATAGGACGCGTGCGCAGTGACACAGGGCGCCAGTCCAAGGAAAATGTCGAAATATTAACTCGTAATAAAAAAAAAAACAAAACGACAAAATTTAGAAAGTCGGAAATATTTTTAGCAACATTTTCAACTTTTTTTTCTATAGGAAAAACGTCCAAATAAAGACTTTTATTACCGTATTCGAGAAACATATTTCCCTCCTAAAAAAGAAAATTTTCCTAGGCGAAGAAATTATTATTATCATCGTAAAACTAAAATATCTCTCTCCTTCCCTTGACCCTCTCCCTTAATGACCCTCCCTTGACTTCAGCTCTTTACACTACGATTCTATGCTAAAGTCATCCAACTATATTGTCAAACGCAATCAAACAGAATGATTGGCGCGGACAAAATAGCGCCTAAAAATATTTCGCTTAAGCTAAATTTGTTCTTAATACTTAATTTTCCCTACGTATTTGCGAGGTGAATGAGTGTAATTAGCATGGTGAGAATGTGTTGTTGTTGTGTGTGGAGCAGTAGCAGTAGGATTCAAATGGTTGTTTCTGCAGCCAATGAGAAGGCCTCCTTCATTACGCTCTTTTAACCACATAACACACTCATCACAATATTATTATTATTATGCGCATGCGCACTAATAAAATTCAAAATACAAGTGCGCATAATTTTGTTAGTGAAAATTCTTCCTTGTACTATCCCCAGAAACAACACTACGTCCCTTGAATAATTGCAATGGAAGTTAGGTAAACACAGCACAACTGTCCAGAGAGAGAGACTCTGGACGGTTATTTAATATTAATTACTAACAAACTATTAAAACATTTTAAAACAAAAGTTTTTTTTACCGTCACTCGTTAGTTCCGTTTTGACACACACCTTGGTTTGACAGCAAAATATGGCCACTCACTCGCCAATCAAAATGCACCGGCAATTTCAACTTCCGCTTTCGTTATTTCCCACAAAATCAAAATTAATAACCAGATTATTTTTAAAAAAAGTTTTCCGACATTTTTTTCGCCACTCAATTTTCTTCTTTTTTGATAATTAATGATCGCGCAACAACTAATTAAATTTAATTTTTGTTTTAAAAAAAACCACCATCATTACTTGAGCCGGACTTGACTTTCACGATCAGTTGTATTGCACTTAAATAATGCTTACAAAATAAAGTAATTTTATTATTGGATTCAACGATACAAAGATCAATCAACATTTCTCTTCGTTAACCGAAAAGCTCGACAAAATTTTTTTTGCATAAAATTAAAATCGATCGATTAAAAAAATTCAATTAATTTTTGAGAAAATCAATATCAAAGTTCATAACATGTAAAGTGTAGGGAATTTTTTTTTTTGCATCGGAAAGTGAACATGATTTTGCGTAATAATAATTAGTAAAAGTGTTAATTATGGAACGTGATTCATTATTATCGTTGTCAAATCAAAATTTTTTTTTTTTTAATTTTAGAAATTGAATTTATTTAAAAAATAAAAAAAAAAAATTAGCGCCATCTACTGGTAATTTAGCCAATTAAATGCTTAGTAATAAATTGGAAATAATATTATTAATTATGTAAGAAAGGAACGTAACGTCTAGATTCACGTGCTTTCCTATGGAGGAACAGGGCGTCGTTTTGAATCTTTCTACTATAAATCTTTTCACTGTGAATCTTTTGACTCTTTCCACAATGAATCATTTGACTCTGAATCCTTTTCCCCTTCGAATCTTCGCCATTCCTCATTTGAATCGTTAAACCAAGTTTTTTAAATTTTTGAAAAACCGTAAAAACCGGTTTTTCTTAAATTCAGTCGCAAAACCGGAATTTAAAACCGGGCTTTCAAAACCTCTCTACAGCTACGTAGGTCTATTTCGAAACCAATCATTTTGAAGCTCCTATGAAAAAAGATCCTTCGTCATGATAAAATAATTGCATAACAAAACGAGAAAAGATTCTCCCCCCCCCCCCCCTCTCCCTTTGCTTAGCGACGGTACTTGCGGATCGACCCTCCTCCTCCTCCTACCAACCCCGGTCCCTACACTTGACTCCACTACTACTGTATCTGCTGGTAAAATCTTAATACGATTGACTCTTCAAAAGAGGGACTGAGGCTGCGAGCGCCCTCTGGAGGGAGTGACGAGGCGAATCCCTTTGTCCGACGCGCGCAATTACCCACTTAACAATGACTTACAAACGAGGTAAAACTTAAAGGGGGTCGGGGGGGGGGGGGGCAGAAACCCAGAGAGGGGAGGGGGGATGGGAACCGCCGCCTCATTTACATCGCCGTTTCTTCCCGCCAAATTCAAAACACCGGAAGTGCGCCGCGTTGATCAAAATTAATATTCTTCTTTAATTGAACCAACGTCGTTTACCAAGTTTATGAACGGCCCATTTTTCACGGCTCATTTCTCCCCGCCAAATCCAATCGAGCCGGAAATCAATCGTAATCGAACTTTCAATAACTTTTATTTTCGAACCTTTTTTTTTTTTTACCCTCAGCCCTCGCTTTGCATCGACGCCAGACCTTTCTCTCCCCCGCTTTGCGTCGTCCTATTGCATCGCTTCTAACATTAGAATTAGATCCTCCGCGACCTCTCGTAGTTTTCAACGTGTGTCTTTTTCTCCTCCATCTTCTGTATTTTACGTCATTTCCTCTTCGGTAAATAAACCGTTTTTCGATAGTGCGGAACGTATCTTCTCATATGAACAATGTTTCCTATAACAACCCGTTCTCGCTTTGAATCCTCTTTTCCATAATAAATAAATAAATAATAAAAAAAAAAAAATGATACGATACGGAACGTATCTCCAATATTTATACAGTTCCCTACGATAAACCGGTTCTCGCTTTGAATCCTTCTCCAATAGAAAAATTGCGCAATAGGGAAACGCATCTTCCATATTTACAATGTTTCCTATAATAAAAGTGTCTCGCTTTGAATCTTTCTTCCATAGAAAAATGCCTATTTGGTGGAACGTATCTTCCAATATTAAATTATAGAATTACATACAGTACAGTGTGTCTCGCTTTGCATCTTTTCACTTTAAATCTCTCCTCCTCCCACCCCCCCCCCCCGTATGGTAACGTATCTTCAATTCATGTACTGTACTGTATTTACGCGCTGCTTTTCCAATAGACAAACTGTCATTCACTCTACATCGCAATTTTGTTTTTCGCTTAGAAAATGTACATGTAACGTACGGCGCAAAGCGAGACCACCTTCTGAGTTGTACTAACCCTTTTTTTTCTTCTTCTTTATTTATTTATCGAAATCACTAAAATATTTTATTCGCTGTTTTCAAAATGTCTGGCGTACATTCCATCGCAAACGCAGCAGCAGCAGCAGCAGAGACGAGAGTTGTTATGTACACTTCCGAAAGGGGTGTAGGAGGGGCCGAAGGGGGGGAGTGAAGGGGGGGGGGGGGGGGAGTATAAACAAAACACACTAAACTAATAAAAAATAAATAAATAAACAAGACAATAGCCGAGGAGTAAATTGAAGGGGACGTTGAGATTATTCTCCCTCTCCCCCCCCGTCCCCCCTCCTTCTCTGTTTATCGTCTTTCCTTATCTAACGAAATTGTCCTTGAAACCACCGCCCCCCCCCCCCCAACCCCCTTTCGCACTTCACGTGGGACAAAATGGCGCTGACCTTGAACGGAGAAAAAACATTCCCCCGGGGTGACCCTCGAGGGAGCGCTGGCGATGGGGGCGGACACAGCTGCCTCCCCACTCACTCACTCTTTCTTCATTCTTTACTCGAGTTTCAAGATGGCGGCCAGATGGAGTTTGCGTGACTCATCCAGGGCTGGCTTTGCATAATATTACGAGCAGCTGCCACCACCCCCCTCACCCTCCCACGTCAAAGGGTTCACGCTCGACTTTAATCTAGGTTTAAACCACTGACACATTCGACCCCCCCCCCCCTCCTTTTTAATTGTCATTTTCAATTAGGTTTTTTTAAGTGACGCAAAACATTGATTTTAGTAAATTAATACAGTATTACAATACGATTTTTGGAACGAGTTTTGTCTCATTGTGATTGGCTGATTTTTTTTTAGTTTTGAAGCTATTTTCAAGCAATAAAAATTATGCGCATTAATTTCGAACGCAAAATGAGACATTTTTCTTCCCTCTCTCCAAAATGACGTCAGAAGTAGAATTCAACGCAACCGGGTGACGTTTCGCTATTAAAACGAGAATGACGTCACGCATCACTCCTTCAGCAGCCAATTCACTTATTCAATTGGTGAAAAACATAATTATTAGTCAACAAATTTACTGTAATACGAACACTAAAACTGTTTCGAATAACAAACCGATTCGGTCAGGTAGATTAAGTGATCCGGATCATCGGAATATCGAGTCAGTCGGACCCGATGTCCATCTCTCCACACCCCACCACTCCCTATCTCCCGGTCTAAGTGACGGAAACAACGGATAAAACAATACCCCCCCCCCTCCTACCTCCTTCAACCCCCCCCCCCTAACCGCATTCCACCACCCACATAATTCCACCACCCTCTTTGAGAGGGAAGAAGGGGGTAGGGGGGGTAGGAGAGAGTGAGGGAATTTAATGTGCATTAAACAGAGGTCGAAAGTCAAGGTGAAAAGCTCTTAAATAACACGACCCCCGCCGGGCCTCCAAACCTTCAAAGGGAAAAGGGTGGGCCCCATCACCCGCCCCACTCCACTCCCCCCCTAAACCCTACCACCCCTAAACCCTACCCCCCTAAACCCTACCACTCCCTAAGAAACAATCCTGAAAACCGCAGAACAATTAAATAAATAATACTTCGCAGCTTGTTTCTACTAATTATTAAAGGTAGATAACGGAGTGGGCGTGGCCTCACAGCACCCCTCCCCCCTACATCCTCCCCCCTACATCCCCCCCCCCCCCCCACAACACAACGCCTGATATAACCCACTTTCGACTCCACCCCATGTGACAACGAACGAGAGAGAGAGAGGGAAAAAGAGAGATAAGGAAACTCTCTCTCTCATTAATTAAAATTTCCTAGGTGACCACGCCCACCGCACCACCCATTAGCTGAGGTGGGGGGGACAGAAACACTCAGCTCGGTCGAGTGAGACCTAAACACACTCACTCGCTCCAGTTTAGAAAGAGAAGCTTTCATTCGGGCGAGTTGTCAAACCAACACTCGGTCACTCGGTACCTCTATTTATAATGTATATGTGGACACTTTGTCGCTTTGAATCTTTTCAGGGTGAATCCTTTATTCCTCCGTAAGAAAAATTATTATCGTAGAAGAGTGTATTGTTTTTCACTGGTTCGAGTAAAATGCAGTAGGAAGCTTATAACAACTCTGCACTCGGACGAGAAGCTCTGCTATTCATTCGGTCAAGTACAGTAGTTCCTTCACTCCCTCTGTTTGACTCGCTCGAGTAAAGCTCGGCTTCCCACCATCATGGGGAAAAGAGCTCACCGCCCCGGAACGCGTCCTATGCGGGTGGAGTGAAGGGGATGGAGAGAGAGAGAGAGATAGGGTGATTTGCATATTATTTCACGCGCTTCGAAACGTGCGTCATTTTCCAGGTGAACGCTTTGCCGATCGAAAGGAGAAGATGACCTCGTGACCCACCCACCCACTTCAACCGTCTACCTGCATGTACATAAGCCCCCCCCCCCTCCTCCTCACCCCACCAAATCGCCATTATACAGAGTGATACATATCAATAATAAAGAGATGAAAAAAAAAATAGAGATTTATATAGAAAATTTGAAAAAAAAAATAATTGAGATTTACATTTAAAAAAAATTAAGATTTACATAAAAAAAAAAATTTGAGAAAATTTTGAAAAAAATAATTGAAATTTACATTAAAAAATGTGAAAAAAAAAAAAATTTAAAATCAAAAAAAAAAAAAAAAAAACAAAGAATTTTGACCAATAAAAATTCCATACGAAAAAAAAAAAAAAAATGATACTAAACTAGTAATTAAAATGAGATAACTCCGAAATTTAAAATTCAGAAAAAGAAAAAAAAAAGTTTTAGTTTTTAAAAATAAAAAAATAAAAAAATGTAAAACTATAAAAATGAGGAAATAATAAATTTCTCCCTAAAAAATAAATCTTTTTTTTTTAAAAAAAAAAAAAAAAAAAAAAAAAACCAATAATAAAAAATAAAAAAAATAAGAAATAAATAAATAAATATAAGTAGAAAATTAATAGGCAAAAAATAAATAAATAAACGCGAGTTGTTGGAAGAGTGTTGATGGCCCCGGGGCTGTGTGGAGTTGTGCCGCGAACCCGAATTCCTCGATTGGAAGAGGAGATTCGAGAGGCTGGGGGGAGACGGGGAGAAGGGGAAGAGGAGAAGAGGGGGTTCTCCACTACTAACCGAGTGAGAAGAGAAGATGGGTCACCGGGTTTCTCGCCAGAGGGCGACCACAGCCAACCGCAGCTCAGCCGAGAGAGAGAGAGAGAGAGAGGGAGAGACCGGTAGAACGGGTTCTCAAGCACAAACAACGAAAATCTCAGCCACCAACACACCAAGAAAAAAAAAATAATAATAATAATAAAAAACTTTCCCATTAAAAAATAAATAACAAAAAAAAAAAAAAACTAAATCTCTTTCTCTCTAAACAAGTTGAAGAAATACTAAGCGAGGAAATGTGAAACAACATAAGAGATTTCATACTCGTAACAATGTCATGTTAAATAACAACAATTTTAAAAAATTGTTTCCAACTTTATAGGCCTAAATGTTGAAAATAACAGTGATTATTCCGAAACTGGCCTAATGTTCTACAACTCGTAAAATGTTTCATTGCTAATAAAATGTTCGAAAGCAAATGTTTCATCGCTTCAAAAAAGAAAAATGTTCTAAAACATTGTTAAACTGTACACGTACTGATAAAATATGCTTCGAAAGTTCGAAACAATGTTACGTAACAAAAAAATAAATAAAAAAAAAAAAAAAGTTTCAAAACAATGTTGAAAAAATGTCGCGCTACATTATTGTTTTTCAACTGTAAAAATGTTGCGCTAGAAATATCGAGCAACTGATAAAAAATGTTCCAAATCAATATTCTACAGCTGATAAATGTTGCGTTATAATAGTTTTGTAACTGTAACTTGTTGGACAAAACAAAACAAAAAAATAAATAAAAATGTACCGTACATATAATATAAAAATTAATTTATAGTAATTTTTTTAAAAAAAAAAACCGAGTACAAACGTAGAAATTAAAAAAAAAAAGCCGTAAAAACGTTTAAAAATTATTGTAAAAAAAAAAAATAAATAAATAAATAAATAAAATAAATAAATAAATTCGAATAAATTAATAATAGTATAAATAAAAATTAAAACTTTGATAATATATGTAGGCAAGTGTATTTAACATTACAATAACGAAATTCAAGCAATTTCAAAATTGTTGAATTTGTTTAAAAAAAAAAAAAAAAACCATAAAACAAAATTCAAATAAATTCTAGTTAAAATTTTTTTAAAAAAAAAAAAAAAAACAATAACAATTTAAAAATACTATAACGTAAAAATTTTTTTTTCAATTTAAATAATTCCAAACCAGAAAATAATAATAATAAAAAAAAACAATAAGAAAAAACGTAAACATAAAAAACTTTGGGAATGAAAAATGCATGTAATGTAATCGAATGTAAAACGGAGTCTCGTACAAAATAGTAAATAATAAAATAAACAAATAAACAAAAAAAAAAAAAAAAAAAAAGAATGGTGAGAAAGAGAGAGGCCGCGAGGGGGGGAGATGCTGATGAAGAGACTCAGAGAGCCCCTAGGCGTCCCGGAGCTCGCACGGAGTAACGTACATGACACGCAAACAGAGCCTAAAAAACATGTAAATAATAAATACGAGGAGAGTGTTCACTTCCAAAACAGTACAAGTCAACTTCCACCCCCCCCCCCCCCCCTCCTAAAAATATATGAGTGCTGCACTTGAGCAAGTACTTAAATTGACTATTAGTACCGATCATTCATAATTTGGCTTATGTTTGATTCAACCGGAAGTGGGAGTGATTTCAAATAACAAAATTCTATCGCTAAACTTCAAAATTTGGTTAAATATTTCGTAATCAGCTACTACCCAAATTTTTATTTAAAATAATAATAATACTGTAATATAAAAAAAAACTTAGTTAATTTTATTATAAACTTTATTTTACATTAATTTGGAACTTTTAACGTTGATTCTTCTAAATAAAAGTACTGTAAAGAGATTTGTGGGGATTTAGATTATTTTGGAACTAAGCGCCGCCTATATTATTATTATTTTTATTATATAAAAAAAATTTATAATAATAATAAAAGAAGAAAAAGTTGCGATGGAATTTTCAAGGTTAAGTGAAGCACGCTCGCAGCGCCACGTGTGAGCGAAGGAGGGAAGGAGCGAGGGAGAGAGAGAGGAGGGATGGGAAAGGACGAGGGAAGGAGAAATGGGGGAGAAAGAGAGAGAGAGAGAGAGAGAGAATAAACAAGTCTGAAGAAGGAGAGGGAGAAAAAAAATGTTTTTTAAAAAAAAATTATCTTTAAAAAAATAACAAAATGTTAAGAGGAAAAAATGACCAAAAACATTCTTCTGCAAAACAATTTAGAATTTTTTTTTTTTTTAATATACAAATTGCGTTTAAAAATTTTCTAATTGAAAAGTTAAAAATAGAGGAGAGAGAAAAATGTTTCTTTAATGAGAAGTTGTACGACTCTTTTAACGATAAAAACAAAAATTACGAAATATTTCATAATCGAATTAAATTTTCATTAATAAAATTACGTCATTACATTTTTTCTTCTTCTTCTTTTAATTGAATTCGTAGAATAAAATGTTTATTTTTTTGTTGTTGTTTTTTTTTTAAACAAAACTTGTACGGAAAAGTCATTAATATTTTTTTCTTTAAGTAAAATTTTAATTTTAAACCGAGTTTCGTTTCAATTTTTTCCTTCAATGGAAATTACAACCAATTTTTTAAAAAAAATTAATTATTACACCAATCAAAATCATTTTTTTTTTTTAAATTTTATTTTATTGGTGTGGGGAATGTTAAAAAATGGCACAAATTCTCAGTACAACAAATTTATCGGTAGAACGAAATCCTTAAAATAAAACCAATTTATCGATAGAACGAAGTTATTGTTAGATCCAAAACGTCGATATAACGAAACCCACTCCACAGCGAAATTCGCCATACATGTACTGTACACTTCAACGAATTTCTCAGTACAACGAATTTATCGATACAACGAAATGATCGACAGACCAATTTTCGTTCTATACAGTATAATGAAAATACATGTACTGTATCAACACAACGAATTCTCAATATCAACCAATTATATAAAACTGAATCATAAAATTATCGATATAGCGAAATTACCTGTACAGCTTATAAAATTATTAAAATCTACAGCAAATTTCTCTGCATAACGAAATTGTTACTGCAGAGTAGTGTAAGAAAAAGAAAAAAAAAAAAAAAACGAAAAGACGGTATATCGGGGGTTACAAGTTTCGTAAATCAAAACCTTGACATTTAAATCCGAGACAGGGGGGGGAAAAAAATGGCTTAAAGAAATTCGTATTATCATACCAAATAAAAAAAATAAATAAAAAATGGGGAGGAAAAAAAAAAAGAAAAAAATTCCGCAAAAATCAAACACGAAAATCATTGATGGAAGATGGAAAATGTTCACAAAATTAATTTAAAATTCAAAATTAATAAAAAAATTATAAAAATTATTACTTAACAATTATTCAATAATAACAAAAAAAAAAAAAAAAAAATGGGTAAAAAAAAAAACCCAGTTTAATATTATTTTAATAATTCTAATAGGAAGAAACCACAAGCAGTGTGTTCTGCACAAAGCTACCAACGCTCTAAAGTATTATTTTGGGTTGGTAGCATTATACAGTATTAAAATTTGAAAATTTTATTTTTACAGTATTTCTCTTCATTTCCTTACATTAATAATTATTATCGCAGAATTAAAGAGACTGGATTTCACTATAGACAGTATAGGAGAGACAGAGCGACTGAGAGAGAGAGAGATAGTCACCGACATTTATTTTATTTGAGAAAAATAAAAAGAAAATAATAAAAAAAAAAAAGCGGGGAAAGAAATTTAAGAAACAAAAAAAAAAAAAAAAAAATAACGGTTAACGGAGCTTGTTTGTGAAAATAAATAGCCGAGACGCACGGAGAGAGAGAGAGAGGTGGATGGAGTGAGAAAGAGTGATAGAGAGAGTGAAAGAGTGGTAGAGAGTGAAAGCGGGTTTCCACACTACCAAAAGAATAGCCAATCATTTTTTTTTTACTTTTTCTTTTTTAACCGAGAGAAGATAAATGGTTAAGAGAGATAAAACCAAGGTTCTCTCTGTCTCTCCATTCCATCGGAGTTCCCACTATTATGCAGATGAGCGAGTGACGTCACGACCTCGCTCAACAACAATTTTGGTTCGTGGTCGGCGGAGGCTCAAATAATATGGAAATCATTATTATAATAATCAGGAAAAATAATAATACTGCATGAGGAAAAAGTGAACGAAAGGGGTTCTCGGCGGGGGGAGAGCTCGAGGGGTGCCTTCAGGGGGGGGGGGGGGGAACGCCGAGTGACACACTTCCTTCTACGAGCCAAGGATCTAGCCAGTCTTTGTAAACTCAAGAGCAACATTATTCTAAAATCCTAAATGCATGTACACGAAAAGTGAAAGAAAATGAAAAATGTTCAATAGCAAATGTTTTTCAATTGAAAAGTCTTCTTTATCAAAATTGTTTTGCAACTAAATAATGTTAAATAACAATGTTTATTTTAAGCTAATATGTTCCAAAATGGAGTTATTATACTACAAAATGCTAAATAACCTCACGTTTAACAACTCCAAAATGTAATATAACAAAGTTTTATAACCAAAAGCACTGTTTTCCAACTAAAAAATGTCCAATAACAGTGTTTTTCAGCAAAAAGATGTTTTATAACAGTGTTTCCCAACTAAAAAATAGTCAATAACAGTGTTTTTCAGCAAAAAGATGTTTTATAACAGTGTTTCCCAACTGAAAAATAGTCAATAACAATGTTTTTCAGCAAAAAGATGTTCCATAACAGTGTTTCCCAACTGAAAAATGGCAAATAACAATGTTTTTCAGCAAAAAGATGTTTCATAACAGTGTTTCTCAACTGAAAAATGTCCAATGACAGTGTTTTTCAGCAAAAAAATGTTTCATAACAGTGTTTTCCAACATAAAAATGTTTTATAACAAACGTTTTGTTACTACAAGATATGCAATAGACATGCTTTCCCATTAAAAAAAGTTCAATAACAACCAAAGAAAAATCCAATTAATTTTAAAGTTATTTTTAAACTAATAAATGTTCGATAACAATGTTTTCCACCTGATTAAACCCAAAAGTTTAAAAAAAAAAAACCCACTTCTCAAATTTATAAAACACGAAAAGTGATTTTAAGAACCGCAATTAAATGCTGCTAAACGATCGAGCCTCCCCCCTCCCCCTCAACCTGAAGACCTATCAGAAACTCCTGACGAGCATTGAAAATACTGCAAACACTAAAGAAAGAACAGCAAAAGAAGAATTGCTTCGACGACAAGAAAAACGTTTTGCAAACGAGCACTAAACAAATTTCACGAGTAATTAACATTCGCACCCAACCCTAACATAACAAAAATCAAATAAAAGCAAACCCTTTCCCAACGCATCAAATTCAGTTGAAGCAACGCGAATTTTCGTAAAAAACATCTACAAACATTTTTTTTTTTTTTTTTCACGACCACTAAAAGGAAAAAAAATTAGCAAACACTAATCTTCGACTTAGTATTTTTCACAATCCTTATGAATAACATCAAAAAAATAAATTAAAATAAAATGCACTAAATTAAATTTCCACACCCAAAACAGTAAAGAAAAAAATACGATATTTTAAATCTTATTACATTTTAAAATAAATAAATAAAAAAAAAAAAAACATGAATTAAAATTTATAGTAAAATGTTTATTATTATTTTTGAAATGTCGTTCATTAAATCTTCCCCTTCAAATAACAACGTAGCTTTAAAATATTTTCTCCCTAAATAATAATAATAATTATTATTGTAGAAAAACGTTTTCTAGCAAAACTTGTTCCGTTTATTTTTTATGACTTGTGTGTGATTGCTGGTTATTCCTTTTTATTATTACAGTCATTTTTATCATTGACATAATAATCATTCGCTTAATAATAAGAAAAAATCTCTACTCCCCCGAAACAAACCCCCCTGCAAAAACACGGGACTAGTAACAACCTCTAGCGGCGATAGAGAGAACCGCTAACCATCAGCTGATTCGCTCATCACACGCTCTTCATTTGAATTTTCAAAATGCAATAATAATTATTGCGGCTTAAAAATAAAACTTTGCCGGGAACTTTTAACATTTATTTCCGATATAGATAGTCGAACAAAAAAGTAATAATAATTAATTGACTTACCATAATTCTTTTTTCCAGCGTTGTGTAATTATTATTTTTTTTTTCACCCATTCCACATGTTTTCTAATTAATTGTTAAGCACAACTCGTAATCCATAATAAGCACACGAAAGAGTTAGAAACCCCGTCGACCGGAAAATATTGTTCACATTTCTGGCCCAAAAATCTTGTAAGAATTGGGGACGCATTATTTTACATCATTCTGGAAAAAAAAAAAAAATTAAAGGTTAATAATTATTATTGTATTTATTTTTATTATTATTATAATCGACGTGCGAATCCAAGTATAAACACTGAAATTAAAATGATTTTAAAAATAGAAAAAGCAAAATGGTAAATTCCAAGTAAATAATAAGTAAGTCTATAGTATACGTACTACCATCGTAGGTACTACACTCCCAACAAAACAGTGACGTAGGAGGCACAATTATAAAATACAACTGTTTCCGGGCGCCATAATTAAAGAAAAATATTATTGTTAAAATTCTTTATTATTACTTTGTTCAAAAAAAAAAAAAAAAAAATGGGGCTAAATTTCTCATTCTTCTCAAAAAAAAAATTTCATGCCTCGCAAGCTCGGAGATGTTTTATGACAAAAGTTTCCTTTAATTTTAAGGGAGGGCGAAGCGCAAAAATCACCTTTAGTCCCCGGGGATCAATTTCCCTCGCTATACACACCACAGCAACAAAAATGTGACCAAACTTGTTGAAAGCAGCAGCAGAAGGTAGGACATTAACCAAAGCATATTTTTTGTCCTTCTCCAACCACGTGTTCAATATAATAATTTTTTAAATAATTTTATAGTCGACAAATATCAGTTTTACTACTCTTGAAATACAGTTATAGCCTCTACATTAGCGATGAACGAAAAGAATGACCATAATAAAAGCGATGTCCGCGATCAAACAAACAGGTAAACAGTAGTTTTTATAAAAAAAAAAAAATAATTTGGTTTCTTATACTGTACTTAAAAAAAAAAAAAATTTAAACCAAAATAAACTAATAAAGTATTTCAATGTTTGAGGTTATAATAGTTGCTTCACTTTTAATGCATTACAGTATTTTATTTATTTTTTTTATTTAAAAGGCACATCCTATATCTAAATAAATTTTTAATTAAAATTTATAGTTTTAAAAAAAATAAATTATTTTAAATTTACGTCGTTGCGCTTTTATTAAAATTATAACGTTAAATAAAAATAAAACCTATTGTATTTTTTTATTCTCCATTTTCTAAATGTTTTTACTTTTTGGGATTTATAGACCTAAAAGAATGCGTTTACAAGACCCTACTGCTTCTTCCATCGATGCCCTAAATTCTAACGCAAAACAACAATCGAATATGGAGAAACTTTCCACCAACTGCCTTCGACACATTTTTTCGTTCTTGACTTATGACAAGTTGTGTGAAATGAGGCGGGCAAGTTTTTTGCTCTATTTTTCTATAATATATAATAATAATTATTATAGCAGTCTTTACGACATAATAATTAATTAATTAATTTGTAGGTGAGCAAACGATTTAACAAATTCGGCAAATACTTCCTTCACCATGGGTACAGGGAGTTGGAGAAACGATTAAAGGGAGAGCTGGAAAGAATGGACCAGAGGGTCCTTTTCCAAACCAACATAAGATCATCGAACGATATGCTGCGTTTTCTTACAGGTTTGCGGGAGGCTATCGATGATTGCGCAATAACCTACCAATTTCAAGTAAACTATTTTATAGCGGGAAAGGTACCAAAAAAAAAAAATTTTTTTTTTTTTAAATTATTTAAATGTCGAAATTTTAGAATATTTTTTTTTTTTTTGTTTTTAGTTGCTGGACCAAGTTAATCATTTGCTAAATGACTTTAATAGTTCGACCGTGATTCCTTATTTGCAGGAGCATGTTTATGACGAAATGCCGTTACATCCCCTTCTTGCCGCCATCAGCGCTCACTCGGAAAAAGCACATCGCCACTTTGACTATAAAATCTTAGAAAAATTTATTTATTATGATAAAAAAGCTAGAGGTAAGTTTTGCTATTATTAAAATACGAGAAGCATTATCCAAAAGATAAGGACTATTCGCTTATATTTTAATGTTAACGGATCTCAACCCTAGTTTCACGCATTTTATTTTCTTTTTTCTACACTATTCATCTACTGTATATTTCTACAGAATTACAGCTTTTTCCAAACATTTTTAGTACCTAAACGACCACTTTTTGGACCCCCACTGCACAATGATCCACCACTGATCATTCCCCCCCCCCCCGAATTCTAAGAAATAAATTGGAACAAAAATAAAAACAATTGATAAATAAATTTAAAAAAAAAACTGTCTTTTAGGTGCTAAAATTGTTTGGAAAGAGCTTTACTTCTGTAGAAATATAGATGAATAGTGTGAACGGCCCTTATCTTTAGGATATGCCTCATATTACACAGTCAGTATTCACTTTGCAGATAAATCTACCCCAATGAAAATGGTTCTGCAGGCATTCTGCAGGTTCTGCAAAAATGTTCATGCAGAATGTCTGCAGAAAAATTAAACAATTTCTGTATAAACTTTTCCCCATATCATTGGTGTCGCACGGGCAAAAATCATGAATAAAATTTATTTACAGAAAAATTTCTGCCAGAATCACCCATTGAATTATTTTCTGCAGGAAAATTTCTTGCAGGAAATTTTTCGCACGAGAAATAAAATTTATTTACAGAAAAATTCCTGCAGAATATTCCATTGAAAAATATTCTGCAGGAATTTTCATGTAGAACCACCCATTGAAAAATGTTCTGCAGGAAATATCCCGCAAAACGGGATATTTTTCTGCATGCATTCTCTGCAGAATATTTTCATTGGGGTATGACTAATGTCCTTCCTCCACTAACTTCAGCCGCACAAGTTTAGTTTCTCTCTATAAGTAAATCACGTGACTATTTTTTCTAAAAGTCAGTTTGATAGTGGAGGAGAAGCATTAAGTCACGTGAATTTTCCATAATAATGTAATGGATAAAATTCACGGAATTATTATAATTTTATTTTAATTTTTCTTTGGATATCAGACAAGCGTGTTGACCAGATCTATTCAGATTCAGACTTAGTATTTAGTCGACACGAAACGGTAAGCAAACACAATTATTTAAACCCCCATTTAAGGATGTAAAGTAATTCAAAACTATAATATACAATTTAGAGAATAGCGAAAATAAATTTGCTTAAAAGACTGAGGCAAAAGATTTCTTGCGGAATTGAAATGAACGGAGAATTGCTGAAACTAATTTTAAAATTAAATAAGTATGTGCTGGATTTAACGCAATTCGCGAAGATAGTGGATGATGAGTCAATAGTCTCAACCAACCCATTGGGTCAAAGCGTTCATTCATTCCAACAACCATCTTCTTGCCCACCGTTGAGGTAAAAATTCATTTAAATTGCAAATTTATTATTATTTTTTTTTTTTTAAACAAATCGAAATTAATTTTGATATTAATTATTAAGAGAAACAAAAGGAATGGAAATTTCCCGTTCCAAGCGTCGACCTTATAACCTCGCCATGCTTCCTTCATCTTGTATCCAAGAAATTGTTTCTTATTTTAATTGCGATAAGATAGCCCAACTGAGACTAGTGCGTACTTTTTTTTCTTTTACAGTACTACTAATAATTTAAATTACGTAATAATAAAAGGTCAAAAATTTTGGTTAACTATAGGTTTGTAAACCTTTTAACCGAGCTTGCGAGATAAAGCTTAATCGTGAATATGAAAAAGTGAAGCGGGAATTTGAAGTTAAAATCGAACAGGGTGAACGAGTTAGCTCTATGTGCGTGATGCGAGTAGCTTCTTTTCGAGTAGACCTTATGACAGATTTATGCAACATTTTGCAGCTGTGCGAAGATGGATATAAATGGCATCTAGGAAGCGATTACTTTTTTGTAGCTGGAAAAGTTGAGTCATTATTTTAAATTATTTTTTATTAATTACAGTACTTAAGATTTTTGTTCTATTTTTTTTTAAAGGTGTTGGATGAAGCCAAACGCTTATTATGTAATGAACTGAAACCAATAATTATTTGGACGTTTAACGGAGATTCTAGTGACGATCCCAGACCGCATTTTTGCCTCCACTACCTAATGGATCTGGCTTACCAGGCGATCGCTCACTTTAAATTCAATATAGTTCCCAAGTATTTCACATTGACTCAGAATCGAATTTATATTCCGAGTAAAACATAATATTTCAATTACTTTTTTTTTAAAGCAAAAAATTTTATTCTATAAATTTAATCTTATAATTAGTGTGTACAATTAAAATGTTTCTAGATTTCATTATTACTCGCGATGGGATGAATTTGAAGAATGAAAGTCAGCTGAATGTAAGAATAAATTGTAGAATTTCATCTTTCAATTTTATTTATTGATTCGATTATTTTAGTGGGAAGAAATCGAAAAATTGATAGAAAAAGCGGACGTGAAGATTGAAAAACTAAATGATAGGAACAGAAAACTTGTAAAGATTATTTCTAGTTTGAAGAAGAAAGTTATTGATTTTGAATAATAAAAATGTTTAAAACAATAATTTTATTGAAAAAGATGGAATAAAATTCGATTTAAATTTTTTTTTTTTTAAACTTGTCAACTTTCTCGGACTTATTAGTCGTTTTTTTGAGACGTTCTTTTGAATGGAGATAAGCTCAGGGGAATATCGTTTCACCTCAATTGTTGTTGCTTTCAAATCCAACTTATAATAAATAATTGTGAAAATAGAAATTAATCGAAAACAAAGTGTCAAAAATTATGGTTCCAAAGGCAAATTGAGTCAAATAACAGAATTATCTTTGAATATTTTTTTCGTTATACCGGGTACCCCGAGTTTATTATCCGATCGAAAAATATTTATTTGGGTAAACACGTATAATCCATTAATCAACCGCTAATACAGTGTATTTCCACGCTTTTAAAACCCTCGTGGAAAATGAATGTTTACTTTCGCAATAGAAATTAACTATAGGCTAATTCAACTTCAATACTTTTCGTAATTAATAATAATTATTTCGAAAGAAAACCCATTTCCATTTTTGTTTGTCTTCTCCAAATCGATCAATCGTTTCCTCCATTTCAATAAACACAAATTCCATCGATTAGAAATCAATTTTACTCTCGATTTTATTCCCCATCGAAATTTATGCAAATTAATTTTTTTTTTTTTTAAAAAAAAAAAGTTCAACGTTCATTTATCACCCCCTATAAACATCAAAAATCTTCGCTGTTTGATTTCCACCATCATTAATTTGATTTTGTTAAAGGGCTCATCGCATCTTGTAATTAAAATGGCTGGTTTACACCCCGAAACTCCCGTTCAAGTTCCTGCGGAGGATGCCTGGACTCCTCTAGATCTCAGTTACGGTCCTCAGCCCTCGGCGGTTGATAATCAGAAGGCGATCGACCACCGAAAGCTTAGTTACGTCGAGGGTAGCGATAACAACAACCCTGGTAACCCAGTGCGAGGGCCAGAACCCGCGAGGGTTCCAAAACGCGGTTTGATTAACTCGAATCCAGAATCGAACCGGATGGATCGAGAGCAACCGATCAATGTTGATCTAGTTTCGTCCCGCACCAGTACCGACCGCTCTCTCGCTATCAGTTCCACTTCTTTGGCCACATTACACCCACTCGAACCACCAAACTTTCCGAAAACGGCTGCTGCTGCTGCTGGTGGTTGCTCTAGCGGCGTAAAAGTTCCAGCGCATCAAGAACCTAGAGCTAAAGACGAGAACCCAAAAGAAGATCGTGGAAGTGGTAAAATAAATTTCCCTTTTTAACGATTCCGATTCCATCTTTTGTAAAAGCATTTATTTAAATTTTTAGCATCTCGTGTTAAAAAGTCTCTCAAATTTGAGTATTTTTTTTGTCAACAATTATTTCCTTGTTGATTTTTGTGTTTTGAGGTTGATGGATTTTTTTTTTCTTTAGGGATGAAAGCGCCGTGGACGAGGCAAAAGACTTTTTTACTCTGTGCGAGTATTATTAGAAGAGGCTCAACACTCCGCTGCTGCTGCTGCTGCGTGTAATTAACCAAATAATTTCGTTCGCCCGATTCATTGAATACGATATTGAGTTTAAGCGAGAATTTTGCGAGAAAATAACTGCAGTTTAACACGAGAACTTTTTTATTTTATGCAGTTTAACGAGAGAAAAGTTTTTGTTTTTATATTCCAATAATAATTGTTTTCTACTCGTATAGATTTAAGAGCTGAATCGAAAGAAGACAATTCACCCGAAAAAGAGAACTTGTCACCAAATATTAAAAAAAATGAAAGAAGGCAAACGAGAAGAATTTAAACAAAAAACGATGTAACGGATACGTATTAACGCAAAAATAATTTTAAGTTTTTTAATTAAAATTTGCTGAATTTCTCGCCAACTTTAATCCTGTTTTTCCATCGACAGCCGCTCCTACAGCAGCAACACCGGCGAAATTATAGAAGATAAAGGACTCGGGTGTCAAATTGTTTAGAAATAATAAAATAATGCTAAAACGAAAAACTCTCGAAATGGATTTTGTTGTTCGAATTGATTTGTCGAGGCTTTTTTTTTTTTATTTTTTTAAATCTCTATTCTTCGAATTGAATTGTTTCAATTAAATTTATATCAATTTATAAATCACGAAATTTTTTGTGCTATAAACGTGGAAATAAAATTGATATTGTACCTGATATTTTACTACATTTAATTGACTACTAATATTCAACCGCTCATCATAATAATTAATTCCCCCTTTACGTAACAATGTCCGACGCAGCCCGGAACTGTTGATCATTAATAATTCCACGATAAACTTAAATCTCATCTTTTAATAATTATTATTATGCAAAAATGAAATTTACTTTCGCAATTATTTTCAATCAAATCAACTTTCACGTTGATTATTTCAACACCAACAACAACAAAAAAAAATCGTGGACTTTCATCCACGAAAACTAAACCCCAAATATAATCTATTCCTTACAAATTAAAAAATAAATATTAAAATTACGTCGATGACGAAATGGAAACGGTACCAATTACATTTTTTACTTCGATTTTGCTCATTATAGAAAATTTATGCAAAATTAATTTCCTTCCGAGTCCAACGTTCGTTTGACTTTCAAATATAAAAAAGTCGTCACTTTTGGATCTCCTCTGCCATTTCAATTCTTTCAGCGCTCATCGAAACTTAGGTTAATAAGATGGCTTACGGTGGTCGTGACAGTCCCGCGAATGCTTTTGCCGTGAATCCTGGAGAAGAAGATGCTGATGTTGTGGAACAGCCGGTTATTGTTGATAATCAGCCGGCGTTGGACCAGGCCCAGGCCGGCAATTACGAAGGTCTCGATAATAACCCCGAGCCGGAGGAAGAATTCGACCCGCACGTTCTGGGCCACGACCAAAACCGAAACCCGGTGGACGACGAAGGCCTAAACCCGGAAGACCGAGAACGATTCGATAACGATTCTGCTCCGGTTTCGTCCGACGGCATCGACCCCGGAAGCGCCGAGGCTAGCGGTTCAGGTTCAGGTTCTGGCTCGGGCGGTTCTAGCTCTGGCACTTCTAGCTCTGGCACTTCTAGCTCTGGCGCAACGTCAGCCTGTGTTTCGGAGTTGCCCAGTCAATTCGAAACCACGCCGATTACGTCGGCGACTGCCAGCCATTCTCCGTCGTGCACCAATTTTTCCGAAGCGGCGGCTGCTGCTGCGGCGAATCCTCCGAGCGCACTGCCCCGAACGCGCGCCCTGCCTCGACAACCCGATGCGGACTCGAAAAGACATAGCGTAGAAGGTATAAAACAAGAAACAAAAACTTTTTTAATATCCCGATTTTATTTATTTTTTTTATCCAAATTTTTAGAACGTGCTGTTATGGAAAAGCTGAAGCTCCTGTAATTTTAGAATTTTATTCAGTGATTTTATTTTTTTATCTCATCCGTTTTTTTTGGGTGTTTTTTTATTTTTTAGGCAGGAGCAAAATTCCTTGTCCGATGATCTCGCAGTTAAACAGCTGGCAAAGAGTTTGGTGCTCAATGATGAGAAGAATCCGCCAGCGATGCAGGGAGATGGAGGTGTTTAGAATTTTCAATGTTCTTTTCAAAAAAAAATCTTTACATTTTACCAAATTTTCTCACAAATTTTATGAACTTCTTTCCTAATTTTAGCTGCCGCTACGTCACCAAAAGACGCGCTCGAAGGTGAGAGTTAACGTGTATTTGAATAAGAACTTAATCTCTTGGATTTTTTTTTTGTTTCTTATAAATTCCAATAACTTTTTCTGCGGATTTAGGAACTCGATCGATAGAAGTTAGTTCCCCCAAAGGAGCAGAACCGCCGTCAAATGTTGGAGCTGAGGTAAATGTCGACAATTTAAAAGCGCGAGGTAAATTTTTATAATTTTAATTTTTAAAGTAAAATGCTTAAGAGCAAACTTTTAATCCTGTTTTCCGCTAGAAGCTAAAACTTCCTCGGCAAGGGATACTCCATCAACAAGGGCAAATCCATCGGCAACTAGTAAGCCTACTAAATCGGCAACCGGTACTCAATCGGAAACCGGTACTCGATCGGGAACGGGTACTTCATCAACAACGGGTACTCCATCGGAAACAGGCACTCCTTCAAAAACTCGATCGGAAACGGGAACTCCATCGGCAACGAATACACAATCAGCAACAAGTACTCAATCGGAAACTCTATTGGAAACTAATACTCCATCGGCAACGGGTACTGCATCGGCAACGAGTACTCCATCGGCGACGAGTACACGTACTTCATTAGCAGCCGAGATCAAAACCAAAGAATCTTCGAAATCTGCTGCTGCTGCTGCCGATGGTAAAAGTTAAAATTTATTTCGCCTTAAAATTTTTAAATTTAAAAATTATTTTTCTCTAACTTTTTTTTTATTACCGTATTTAAGATTCACAATCTTCGAAGAAAAAGAAGAAATAATTATTGCAAACGACGAAATATAAGGGTTAATTTCCACTTTTCATTAATAAAGTTCGGCTAAGAATTTGGTTCCAAAGAAGTTAAAAGTAATCGTCTCTGAAATGAGATTTTTGAATGTTCAAATAACTCTCTCCTCGTTTTAAATTTTGTACCGTTTATTTTAAACCGAATTTCTAAACCCGAATTGTTCCAATTAAAATTATTTAAAATTTGTATATCAAAATCTTGTGCTGTGAACGTCGAAATAAAATTGTATCTCTTGCATAACTAATGTTGTGACTCTGCCGGAATTTTACTTCTTTTAATTTAAATTGATTAAACTATTTCGTAAATCACTTATTTTTTTTTTTTTAAACTTACAAATAAATCTCTCTTTTAATTATGCAAAAAAATAAAATCTACTTTCTCGTTGATTTATTTCAAAAAAAAAAAAAAAACCCCATTCTTATGCTTCGTGGACTTTGACCACCACGAAAAGTAAACACAAATGCATTCTATTCCTTAAAAAAATAAAAATTATTAAAATTCCATCGATGACGAAATTGAAACCACGTGTTTTTATTTTTGGATTAGCAGATCAGAAATTAACTTTTCATCGATAAAAGAAAAAAATTTAAGCAAATTATTTATTTCCCCGAGTCCAACGTTCATTTTTCACCTAAATATAAAAGGTCTTCTCTTTCTGGATTATCACCGTCATTTCAAAATTCATTCGGTGCTCGGCGAATCTCTCTAATAATAATAATTAAGATGGCTTACGGTGGTCGAGAATTAAGTCCCGAAGAAGAGGCTGCTCTGCATCTCCCGTACGAGGTGAATCCGCCGGGGATCGACCAGGGTCGGAGAGCTAGTGCCGACGATCTCGACAATATCCCGGAAGGACTCGGCGGAGATCGGGACGAAAACCGAAACCCACCGGAGGACGATTTGGACGACATAGACCTAGACGGTGGCCGAGAAAAATTGGACAACGATTCGCCAGCGGTTTCGTCCAGCGGCGTCAGTTCCGACCAGTCCGTCACCAGTTCCAGTTCCGCCTCCGTGGTGGACTCTGCACCGGACACTCCATCCACCCCGTCGGGACCGCTGTCGGAGTTGGACCTAACGTTTCCTAAACCTAAATCACCCCGGCTATCCCAATCAATGGGCAATTTTGCCGATGCTGCTGCTGCCGCCGCCGATGTCGGTGAGCCACCGGTTCGAACGCGCGCACAGTCCCAACAATACGATAGGATTCTCCTTAGGAATAAAGCGGCGAAGTGTAAACAAAAACATTCCTCGACACTTTTATTAAACTTTTTTTTTTTTAATTTCTCGTTTTCCTAATTTTAGCCACCGATAATAATTCACCGGACGATGGGCCTGGACTGCCATACGAAATTATGTTAGAAGGTAATTAATTAATTTTTGAATAATTTATTTCATCCACGTTTTCTAAAATTAAGTTAAGCCGAGTTTTTATGCTTGATTTCCAGAGTCTACACCCGATGAAACGCCCGCTAGTTCACCCGATGAAGAAAGCCGGCCGTTAGTTATTGCCGATGAAATTGTCGAGAATGTAATAGAAGTGGAAGGTAACTTTTATATTTTAAAGAAAAAATGCGTGGCCCATCTTTAATCCCGTTTTCCTTTTTTTTTTTTATCAGCCGAAGAATCTGCGACATCTGCTGATGATGATGGTAAAAGTTAATTAATTTTCATCCTTTTAAAATTTTTAATTTTGAAAATTTTCTCTCCCCTCCAAACTTTTAATTTTAAGAACCGCATTCTCCGAGTAAAAGAACGAGATTGTCGGAGGAGGAGAAGAAGAAGAAGAAATAAAAGTAATTTCCAACTTTTTAATTAATAATATTGGGCTATGAGTTTGGTTCAGAGTGTAAAAAGAGTTTTTAAAATGTGTTCGTTTTTTCTCCCAATATTTTTCAGTTTTATTCTTCGTAAAAATTTGGGTTCGGAAATTATTGTCACCGGAAAAACTACTCACGAATAGATTTTTGGAAATGTTCGAATAACTTTGTGGACTTGTTAATAATTTTCTCGTTTTAAATTTTTGTTACATTTTTAAAACGTCGAATAATTAAGAATTTATTTTTCTAACTGAATTTGTTGCAAATTAAAATTACTGTATTAAAATTTATGAATTGAAAATAATCTTAAGTAAAAAAAATAATAAAATTTTTGCATTTAATATTTACATTTTGTATCTTATTTTTTTGTTTTTTCATAATAAAATCGCTTTTCGTACAATAATTATTTCACTGGTTTATTTTATTAATAAGACAATAAAATTTAAATATTTTCCGAAATTAAAATAAATTATTGTGAAAGCGCTGTCATTGTTTTAAAAAAAAATAGGTACAGTACCGGTATAACACAAGGTTTTAAACTTTGAATTTTTAATATAAAATACGTCATCGTGGGGAATTTTCCCCTCTAGTTATTTGATCGAAAAATTGAACTTTGATAATCCTCGATCAAAACCGTCGAACGAAAATCGCTAATTAAATCTTTTTTTTTTTTTTTCAATTTGTAAATCTTTGGAACTGCATTTTCTCCCATACCAATAATTATTTCCCATTCAGTTTCAATATTATTGTTTTGTTAAAAGAATCAGCACGTGTATTTTTTTCAGCCGCAAAATGGATTCATCCCAAGGTGAAAGTCAAATTTAATCAACCAAATAAATTCCCAAAATTCGTGCAATTATGATATTTTTTAAAATTTATATTTCTCTATTAATAAAAAAAGATTTAATCGATTTGACCGATGAAAAGTGCGAGACTAAGTCTCCGGAAGAAAGCGTATTACCAAAGGAGGAAAAAAATGTGCAGCCAAATGTTGAAATGAAAATGGACAGCGAGGATAATTTAAAGGATAATAAAGGTAACTTAATTAAATATTTTTTTCGGATTGTTAAAAAAAAAAAAACAATTGCTATTTTTATTTTTTATTTTCAAACTCCCCAACGTTTTTCTTTTACGTAGATTTGCCAACGGAATCGAAAAAAGAAAATAATTCACAGTCTGCTGTTGAAACTCAAAAAGACAGCGTTAATTTAATGGGCGAACGAGGTACAGTAATTTTAATTTGCATTTTTTAACTCGGTATTTTTTTTAATTAAAAAACAAAAAAAAATTATAATCTTAATTCCGAAACCGACTGCTATATTATTTCTTAGCAACTGCTGCTGCTTCGTCAGAATCGAAGCTTAAAACTGACGAATCCCCGAAACTCGTCGTTGAAGGTAAATTTAATTAATATTTGAATACAGTTTTTAAGAAATTTTTAAAATTCCAATATAAATTCAAATAGATTTGCGAACTGAATCCAAAAAAGAAGCTTCGACCGATGAAGGAGAAGAAAAGTTGAGACCAAAAGATGAGGAGGAAGCGAATGATACTTTAAAAGGAGAGCCAAGTAGCCTAATTGATTGATTTTTCCAAATAAATTTGCAGAATTTATCCCAAAATATTTCTTATAGCGACCGCTGATTCGTCAAAATCGGAGCTTAAAAGCGCGGAATCTCAACAATTAGACGACAAAGGTTTAATTAATTTATTAAACCAAAAAATCGATCTTAAAATTTTGATTTTTCAAATTTCACCCAATTGTACTTTTTTTCCCCCCTCAGCAGCAGATTCGCCAACTGAATCGGAACTGAAAGCTGAAGAAGCTTCGATCAAAGAACAAGGTAATAGACGAGAGAACTTGGGGGAAGAGTTTAAAAAAGCCAAATTATTTTTGAACTGAATTTTTTCCCTCGTAGCGTTGCAATTGGAAGATGTTGTGACGGACGTGGCACACATGAGCTCTCTGAATGCCGCGGATCTATGCGTAATCTACCCAACCAGCCAGCAAGAACTAGTTCCACCACCCGAACTTCCGAAGAATAAACCGAGTCGAGATGAATACGTGGAAACTCTCCAACAAATACTAACGTACATTTTTTCTTTTTAATTATTTTTCCTTGTTTTAATTTAAATCAAAATCGATAGAATTTTTTGTTTGTCTCTCGATAGGAGCAAATATGAAAAAATTGCCGCGTTAGGAGCAGAAATTGTGGGGTTGAAAGAGACGGTGGAAGATCGAGACGGAGAAATCGCTCTTCTGGAGGGAGAACAAGTTCATCTGGAAGCCACTGTAGCGACGTTTAAGGCAAGTTTTCATTCCTCAACATAATAATTATATTCAGCCATTTAACAATGATTTTTTTTTTTTAGAACAAAGTGCGCGAGTTAAGAAGCGTCATGGATAAACTTGAAAAATACCGACGTTATCCTCTAAAATAAGTTCCCCAAAAAAATTTTTGATTTTGATTTTCGGTTATCGAAGTAAAATTATTAATGTAATTTAACAAAACAACAGTTTAATAAAAATCAATTTTCTTTGCAAATAAATGATTTAAAATTTTTTTTCGGGGATTTTTCCCTAAACAAAAATTTTCTAACTATTTTTCTCGCGAATGAGGATGACGACGCGTTCCCAAAATACATCCGCTGACATCACATCACTACGCTTCTATTTATATCTCTGTCTCCCGAAAACTTAATATTCCTCCGTTTTGGTATCGTTCGACGCACCTTTTTTATTACCTTTCAAAAACATATCTTAAAAGATGAGCAACACTTCGGAACTGGACGATTTCTTGACCATCAAGGCCCTTTGGTGGTATCGACACTTTTTTGGTAACCCTAATCCTTTCTACCTTTCAAAATTATTCTAATCGATTAAGTTATTAATGTTGGAACCGGGCGATTTAGATACGGACGGATCGGGGATCTTGACTCACAAGGACTACATGCGATCCGCTCAGGTCAGCCACTCTTTAAATTCTTTTTTAATTATCGTAATTAATAACGCCTTATTTTCCTTTAAAAAAAAAAGAAATACGCCATCTTGTACTGCAAAGGCGAAAGGCAGCAGGACGTGTGGAACATGGTGTTCGACGCCTTCAACGGCATTTGGGCCGAGATCAAAGGAAACCCGGCGGCGGATGACGTAATACTCCTCATTTTTTGCCATAATTGTTATTACTGTATTTTAAAACAACTCTCTCTAAAACTCGTATTAGAAAGAGAGACTGAGATTCGAGGAGTGGAAAGGCTTCATGGTGGGTTTGGGCAGTTCCGTGTCCAAGTTCGAGGATTTTTCTCAGCCCATGCAACGCCTTATCGACCTGCTTTTCGAATCCTACGACGCTTACAGTCAGTGCTTACGTCCATCCTCCCACCTCATACACGCCATCTTTCATTTTATTTTCTATATAATTTATTACGTAGATGACAACGCGCTGGACGAGAACGAGTATCGATTGTACCTGTGCGCCAGGAACATGGACATGAAAAGGGCGGCCGAATGCTTCACCTTCATGAGTGGGGTCAGTTGAACCACCCATCTAACTAAACATAATTCATTCTTAATAACATTTTGAATCGAACGGTTAATTGACTTGAACCGAAGTTGCGAAGATAAAATTGTTGATCGGAATTGGTAAAACTTTAATTATTATTCGGAATTAATTTTAATAATAATTAAAAAAAAAAAATAATCAATTGAATGATATTTCTTCACCCGTCGTTTCTCAATCACTTCCAATTCACGATGCAGTAAACAAACTCGGGATTAAGATACATAGTTCAATTGATCAGCTCAAAGATCGAATTTCAACTTAATACTGTAATCAATTCTACCCAAAAAAAAAAAAAAAAATAATAATCTTTTGTGTTTAGGGCCAAAAGAACGCCAAGTTAAAACGACCTCAGTTCAGAGCCCTGATGCTCGATTACCTAACGTCTTGGGACACTACGTCGAAGGGCAAGTACATCTGCGGTCCGTACGACTCCTGCAAAAGAACCATCTTGGAGAACTACTTAGCCAGCGCTAAAAGAAATTTCTGACTTTCGCTTATTACACTTCTCAATTATTATTATTTATCGCTCTCATTTACGCGTTGATTTGAAATAAAATAAACTAATGCAATTCCTTTTTTTTTTTTTAATGCTCAAAATTTTGGATTCAATTTCGTATAATAATTAACCCGCAAAAACGTTCTCTCAGGTCTTCTACTATTACGAAGATTTCGATTGAGCCATAATAATAATAATAATATTATTGCTCTCTTTTTTTGATAACAAAAAGAAACTGATGAAAATAAAAAGTTGACGTTGCAATCCAAAATATATACATTTTTATAAAAAATTAATGGCGCAAATAGACTACATTCTATACAGAAACGAAGACCTTAAGTCAAATTCTGAGTATAACGAACATCAGCAGTACATGTAACTACAAAAGTAGCTTAATAATAATACAATATACTGTAATTATATTTAGTAAAAAAAAAAAAAAGCTCGATTTTTAATCGTTAATTACTGTACACGGTGTCCGTAAAAAAATGTACACCCAACTGAATTGATATTAATTACCCTTCTAATAATTTAAATATTTTGAATGCCACATACAAAAACTTTATTTAAACGCCTTTTTGTGCGTGTTGAAGCCGAAAGAAGATATTTTAAACACAGATTATATACAGATAAGTAAAGTTTTTCATGTGTCATTCAAATATTTACATAATTAAAAGAGATTAATACTCATTCAGTTGGGTGCGCTTTTTTTTACGGATACCCGTAATACATCTCCTTCTATAAATTCGTTATACCGAGAATTTACCGTAAATAACCTAAACGTGTAAAAAAAATAATTTTCTCAGCTCAAAATAGTTAATTGGAATTAGTATTTTTTTCGTTTTGTTTGTTGTTTTCTTCGTCTTTGACGTTGAGATTGAGTTTATCCGAGGACAAGAGATGGACCAGCTCTTCGCCTGACAGAGCCTGTCTCTCGGGATACATTTTGTCCAGCAACAAGTTATGTCGGACGGTGTGTTTGTCGTCGTCTTCCTCGTCGGCTAAACACGAGCCGTTACCTTCGTACACGTGACGGATCATATGATCGTCTTTGGCTCGGAACAGAGCTTCCAGCATCGCTTTTCCTTCCATACGCCGCTCGTCCGCTCCTTTCAGATGAGATAATCGATTCTCTGTAACCACCACCACTCATCGTTTACCATAGCATTCATAACGGAGATAATCATTTTGATTTTGATAATTATTATTATAATACCTAAACTGGCGATGTAGGCGCAGCTGTCGTGCATCTTCAGAAACGGCTTGAAATTGTCTTCGAATTCGAGTGCGGGGGAAGACGCCGAGTTCTCTTCCTCGTCCACTGCCCAAGCGCCCAACATGTTATCCTCTTTCATTTTAATACTTTGCGTATAATTAAATACCTCCAACTAATTAATATACTGTATTCCAAAATCTCCTCTCGATTGACAATAAATTGACGAGTTTCCCTACGCATCAACGCAGAAAATATAAATACCGCACAACGCAGTAAGGTGTGGGCGTCGATTGTGCGGTTTTTTTCGATGCGTAATAGACGAGAGATTTACTAACTCTCTAAGATTTACAAAAATTAAAGCCTCGAAGATTTTAGTACCCATTAACATGAGGAGGATAAATACCGCGTATCTTATTAAACGGCAGGCTTCAATTGTGCGGTTTTTACGCCGATGCGTAATATACGGAGATTTACTAATTCTCTAATGATTTACGGTACAAAAATTAAATCTGAAGATTTTCGCATTCGTCAACATGAAGAAGATAAATACCGCACAAGATACTGAAATAAGTGCGCATCAGCTGTTCCGTCTCCTTGAACTAAAAGGTTGAGAATTGTCTTCTAAGTTTTGAAACTCAGGTTTTGTAATTGAAAGATTAATTAAAAGAAGTTAATTTTCGAGAGTGAGCGTTGAAAGGTGTAGATTTTGCGTTTTATCCGAAATCTTTTCATTCGAATCCGCCGGGGCGGCCATTTTCGCGAGAAACCGCGGTTAGAGAGGTGAGAAAGCACGGCAGATAGTTGACCGATGTGCGAGGCGTGGTATAAAAGATGAGCGTAGAGATATATCTTTTTGGAGGTGAAAAGTCTGCGGCACTGTAGTCGACGTGATCGCTGATTGGCTGATCTGGTTAGGCTTAATGTGCTTATTGTATCGCGCGTGAGCGCTCTCCTTCCTCTTCGGGGGTTTGGCGGAGCGTCCACGCGTCGGCTTCTAAATTGACGTTGCTTTGGCTTAAAGCGATGTGGGTATAATCTGGCTCTCCATTTCTCCCGCGCTTCTTGAACGTTGGGGGCCCTGTCAAAGGGGCTCTGTGGGGGGGATAGAAAAGTCAGCTCGTTTCGAATGGCCCTCCGAACGAGGCACTGCGCGTGGCAGTCTGCCCTCTTTTGCCCATGCGCAAATCCAATCCGCCACTTTGATTTTTTATTCTTTCGCCAATCCGCAAATCTGCCAAATCTCCCCCCCCCCGCCATAAATTCCATAATTCCCGCCAAGTTTTCGATCGATACATCTCACAACATAAATCACACCAAAAGTTGTAAATAAAAAGCTATCGCAAATTTAATATCCTGTATTTTTAAATCTTCTCACGTCAACTTTCGATAATCTTTTCCAGTAAAACTTGCGTGAAACTCTTTTGTAAAGTTCGCTTCTTACGGCGGGTATTGATGACGTCTTACCTACTTTTTGAACGCTACCTACCAATGCCGTAATGCATAGGATGAGAATGCCACTTTACATTATGGCAATGGTAGGGAGCGTTCAAAAGTTGGTTCTACGTCATCAAAACTCGATCAAGTATAAAAAAAATCCGTACTCGTACTCGTTTTTCGTGCAATTGTTTTTGCGTTAATACTCATTACTTGTCAAATGACATCTGATAAACTAGATTTAATATTAACCCAACCTTCCGAATAAACTTTCAATAAATAATAACATCCTTAAAAATATCTCTTTTCGAAAGTTAGAAAAAAAATGAAATGAGCGCGCGCTTGCCATTCATTTCGTCAACCGGGTTCAATGAACAATAAGACAGTACTTTAATATTATAGAATAATTATTAAATTAGACTTACCCAAGACTTTAATCGCGCGTTGATCCCTTCCCGACTCACTTTTCAATTGAGAAACATTTAATTAAACAACTTTTACTAATTAAATTATTAAAGTAAATACAGCATCAGCGCACTACCGCGAAGATCCACTTTCGACTTGTCCGCCGTTTTACACAGTGCGCCGACATAGGGTCCACCTTCATAGCGTTCACGGATAAAAGGCTAACGATAAAGGCTGACATTAGTAAACTCTTTGTCGTGAACACTTTGTTGTGATCCCTAATGCCCTGAGTCAGCGCCATCTAGTGACGAATTTCTAAACCAATGTCACGGGACCACAACGCGGCTTCCATCGGCTTTCACGTGCTGGTCTGAATGACGCAACTTATCGAAATAATTGCCGTTATTTTGTTTTCCTAACCGGTTAAAAACATTATTTTGTTAAGAAGTTCGTGCTCGTTATTTTTTACCAAGCGCGAAGACAATGTTGCCCGCTTTTTGGATCCTAGCCCGCACATACGCTCCGTACGTGACCTTCCCCATCGCCGCCGTCATCGGAATCGTGGGCTACAACTTGGAAGGATGGATTTCCAATCGCTCAACTCCAGGTCGAAAAATTACTATCGACGAGGAAAGGAAGGAGAGGCAGCTGGATGAAATCTCGGACAAAGACTGCACCCAAGTGAATAGCCTGAAAACCCGGCCTTTGGTACCACTCTCCGTGCTGCAGAAGAACTTGTCCAGCTCCTTAGCCGATAAACAAAATTAGATCTTTAAAAAAAAATCATTCAACGCTGTGATGTCGCTATATAATTTCATAGTCGAATGTTTCTTAGTTAAATGTAAATAAATACTTTCTATAATTCTATCCAGCATCTTCACAAGTGTTTGGTTTCGCCTTACTGAAAAGTTCTATAGATCGCTGGAGTTCAGAAACGCTGCTGGTTCTGCGATGACATTCTGGTCTTATTTTGAAAGCTAAATCTCTGTTACATTACTTCTGGCTGGTTTTTCGAAACCTGATTTGGGAAAGCTCATAAAGCAAATTTTTCATCTTAAGTTAGGATAGAACAGTATAAGAACTTAAATCAAATTGGTTCCTCGTGATCTTGCCTCTTCCTATTTGGTCTTTCCTTAAAAATGAAATTCTGTAATAATATTGAAGATTAAATTACTTAATGGATAAAAATGCAAATAAAATTCCCTTCAAAAACTTGTTTCGGGTTTGTATAAAGTTGAAAAATGCAATCAAATTTGAATCTATAAAAGTAAACAATTATTAATAAAATTCTCTTCATTTGAGCAACTTAAATCTTTAGTTGTTCAAATTTTCTGTAACAGATTCGAATGCAAGTTTAAGTTTAAAAAAGAGGAAAATAAAAATTCTGTTTTCATTGAATTAAATATTTAATATTATACGAGTACAGTACATGATTGTATTCGTATTGAAAAAGAAAATTTCAATCCACATCGTTTACTTTTGACTTCATATTAATTAGCTTCGAAATCAAAACGAAAAAGTTGGAATTAATCGAGATAATGTTGAAAATTGCGCAAACCCAATTTTGAGAGGAGGGGGAAAAAAATGAAGAATAATAATTATTTAGACATTTTAAATAAGGAATAATTCAAGACCTCGGTTCTTGATTCGCCGAATAATATGAGTTGTGTTGCCCCAAGTATAATAATATGCGTTACTTTTATCTTAAATATAGAAAAGCGTTAACGATTCTTCCTCCCTCCTACTTCCAAAATGTGTAAATATCTTCCTCTGGTAACTTCTTTGGCTGAAAATAGAATAATTATACAGTATTCACAATTTCGAATTTTATAATTATAAATCGAATGACAACTGTCATTCGATTACAGTTACCTTCTTCTAAACCCAATTGAAATGCCAAGTTTTGCAGCTTTCGCACCTCTTCGATTAAATTCACAGCCGTCAGACTGCCGAATTCTAATTATTTTAAATTAATCGTAAAACAATAAATTATGGAATTTTAATACTTTAAGAGTCCCGAGGATTTTTGTTACCTTGTAATAAGTTAACGTCTTCGTTATCGAAGTTTTGCAACCATTTCGGATGCGGATTTTCCACGTTCTTTTGAGGCTTAAGAGTTTAAATTCATTAAATAAAAATGCAATTACAAAATATTTATAATATAGTCCTTTTACCGTTTGAATAGCCGCAAAATCAGACAACCCGGGAACTAAAAAGTTAAAGTAATAAATAGATAAAAATTAACGGTAATAGTGTTAAACTTCTGCGCAGCAAAACTCACTTTGTTCCGGCCAAAGATCGGGCGAGGCGCGATCCAACTTTTCTAAGCTCAGTAAAGAAGACTCGAATTCTACTAGCAAAAATATTTTAAATTTAATAATTTCTCTCGACGTTGTACGAAACGCGAATAAATTTCGCTAATTTTAACGATTTAACTTACCCGCATCGTCGGTCGCCATTTTGTCATCAGCTGTCCAACGCAAACGATAAATATAGCACAACACGCCACAACCTAGTGACGTCGACGGTTGGGTAGATCAACATAGTAAAAATTATCGTTCAAAACAGAAACAAATCTAGTTTTGATAAAATCAGGTTAAATTATCGAAAAGAGATCGCATTCCAAATAATTATTTCTTAAAAACATGATATTTCATTTACTGTTTTTAGTTGCAATTTAAAAAAAAAAAATTCAATCATAAGCTAGGCGAATTAAATAAAGAGCATAACCCCTCGCTAATATTTAAATCTTCTAATTTAGGCATCTTTGGTTTTGGTTGCCTAAATGTTTGAGGAAGATTTTTAATTACGACCTTCCTACTAAAAATCTCCGCTACACTTTTCTATAAGAAAAAAAAACCCATTAAACTTCCAATACTATAATAATCAGAAAAACATCCATAGTAATGTTTACCTCAACAATGCCCACAACTAAATTCTTAAATAAATCCTTTTTTTTTTTTTCAGAGACTTGTTTACTTCGATTTTGTCCTAACAAAATCTCTTCTAAATCCTATAAATTATTTTAAAAAAAAAATAACCTCGTAAAAAAACAATCAGTAAGCGATTATTTAAAAGAAAACTCACTTTAATTTGGTTTTCCGCTCCTTCGCACACTTGAGCCAGTAGCTGAGAGAGTGAGAGATGAACAGGCAACATAATCACATAAGCTTGGTATCCCAAACTAACAAAAAAATTATTTGAGTCGTGTTGACCGTGTTTTTGTAAACCTAAAAGAACACATCTAAACAGATAATGAGCTTCTTCCATTTCCAGGCATTTATTGTCAACCAACTACGCGTTATCAAAACATGGTTAAAATTAATATCCTTGTCAGTTAAAAGCTAAAAATAAAATTTACTTACTTGTTTGATAATCGGTAAACATAAATGAATTGCTTTAAAAGAGCTGGTATTATCGATCCAAGTTAAAACATCAAATATACATAATACTACCGAAGAATAAATTTCCTTTAAAAAAAATAAAATAAAGATAACATAAGAAAAAATCGATTAAATATTTCCTATTAAATTCCACATTTACTTTATGCATAAATATTAATTTCCCAAGTTCGCTCAATCGCGACTCAGAACTAATGGAAGTGGGCATATCATCTTCTTCCATCATCTCAACCGACTTGTTTGAGATTTTATTTAAAAGAATCACAGCTAAAAATTAAGAAATGTAACTTTAATATTTTGAAAACTTAAAATTAAAAAAAATAATTCAAATGTACTTAAAAGATCGAGATATTCTCGAGTGAGATGCCTATCCAACTGATCTTCGATCATTTCTTGAGCTTCCGTATGTTCGTTTTCACTCACCCTACAAATTTTAAATAAATAAATAATAAAATTTAAGATATGAACGTTTCGTGAAATATAAACATTTACCTGTTTTCTACACTTATTTCGTTTTGTTTGCTCCAAATTTGATGCAACTTTTGATCCATGAGCGAGCAGAAAACTTTGAGAAATGGAATAAGAACCATGTTGTAGCAGTGCGCGGGGCAATGTTGAATCAAAGGCTTCAATAAATGTCTTGCACAGAGAATTAAAAAAACAATAAATTATAAAAAAAATTATTTAAACATAAATTTTCAATAAAAAGGATATGAATCAAAGATCGTATTCGATGTTCTGGGATGGAAGTCAGATGAGAACAGACGGAAAACAAAAGGTAATCCGATAAATTTGGTGCGCAATAGAAATTAAACCCTAGACTTACTCCTGAGTGACCAATGATTAAGTGGCTAAATATAAATAAAGTTAGATAGAGTTACGAGGCATCTGATTATCATAACTGTAATGCGAATATTACCAACTATCATAAACCCCAGTGATGAATGTTTTGAACCTTTCGACTGTGTCTTTAGTTGCAATTACATCGCTACCATTGGCACAGAGTATACCTATTAGAAATATAAAAAATTACAACATACGGCAATACAATGTTTAAAATGAAAAAAAAAAAATGTTTACCTAATAAATTGTTTTTGTCGGTATCGGTCATCTCGCTAATTGAAGCATATTCCGGGCGAATAATCTCCATGTTAACTGGTAACCACAACTGATTTAAAACACTAGAAAGTAATAAATAAAACAATCATAAAAGTTTTTTAAATTTAATTTAAATAGTTCACTATATAAAAATTATGAGAGCATTTAAAATATAAACCTAAGTAAATAGAACACATTTGGATAAAGAGGAAAAAGAAAAGTTTGAGCTGGATTCCGAAAAACGCATCCAAATTCTGTCCTTTTCTCTAAGAACCCGCCCTTTTCAGCCAATTCCAAATCTTCAGGCCAAGCACTGCGTTTGATGACTCCTAAAATTAATTCCAAACAGCCAACAATCTAAACAAGAGCAATTTATTAAAATTAAGCACATATTTCGCTATGCATTTACTGTAGTTGTAATTCAAAATTATTACTCGCGATCTGTTGATTCCGAAAGTGTCTTCAGGGCTGGGTGGAAGTGGAACTTCGTTTAAACCGATATACCTCAAGAAATTACTCGCAGATGAAACCACGCTGCAAAATTAATCAACAGATTAAACTTACAACTCTGAAAAAAGTAATTAGAAAATATGCACTAACGATTTTATTTCTTCACTTAACCAAACATTAGCTACTGGGTACAAAACATCTTGAATAAAAAGAGCTTGAGTATCGTAATTTTTACTTTGGTTCCTAAAAATAAAAACACTTATTTTAAAATGCTGAACGGTACCAGTTTTTTCCATCTAATTTTTATCTACCCAAAAATTCAAGTAATTCCATAATTAAAAAACATTAATCACTTACTTGATTAAAATGAGAGCTTCAATTAAAGTGCACTTTTCAAGTTGTGAAAGTTGTTGAGAGCCCGAACTCAAGTTCTTCACGTGGTTATAAATTTGGTCAAAAAACGGCTAAATAACCAAAAAAAAAAAAATATTTATTTTAGGTTTCAATAATTACTTTTGTAAAAGTAAAACCTGAAACACAATCGGATATAATTTGCATAATTTGACGAGACATGAGCAGGCGTGTCGACGAACATTCTTCACTGCTTTGCTTCGACTGCTTTTTGATTGTCCTGGTTTTGGGAACACCACAATTCGGAATATCTGCCAAACAAAAACTATGAATAAATAACATGTTATATACTCATCCTAATGAACAGTGACAAAATTTTACGAACTGCATCAAGTATCAGTTGCAGAACAGGTGCTGAATATTTAACGAAAGGAAAAAGAGCAGAAACGCAAGACAACCACGAAGACAGAATTAACGGATCCTCCGGAGGGCAAGAGAGAAGAGACGTAATGATACGTATGCCTTCTTCTTGAAACGCCTGAAATAGATTAAAATTTAAACATAAGCAAAATTTATATCACATAAATGTTTCTTTCAAACCGGGTTTTCCAGCAGAGCTGCCCTGGAAAGCACCGACTCCAAACACACTACTAAAGCGTCCCAATGTAAAAAGTAAGGTGAGCGAACAGAACACAAATTATCTAACTTGTTCACATCTAAATTATATTTTTTTTTAAAAAAAAAATTAAGATCTAAACGTAACATTTGCAAATAATTTTCGAGCTTATACTTTGGTCAACTTGAATAGGTTTGTTGATTTGCTCTTGCAACCACCGCATCGAATATGTAAAAGTAATATTTGGAGCCAATTCAGTGGCTAAGCGTAATAAATTGCTGCATTCCGTTCTACATTCTAAATTAAAGAAAAATTTAATCTTTACGTTGAAATTATACTAAATTTATAAATATACTTGAGAAAAATACGATGAAGTCATCATCACTGTCGAAATCTAGTTGAGAAAAACTGCATTCCAAACAATCGTTTAGGGATGGAAAACCTTGCTGTTACATAAAAAAAAAATAATTCAAACTAAGCGTACTACATTTAAATGGAAAAACTAATATAACATTAGTAGAAAAATTACACCAGTCTAAACTTACTTTAATTAATTTTGGAGCGGCTCTAGAAACTAAATTTTGAATGTAAGTCAAGAATGTTGGATCTTTTGAAATAACTTTATGCTGCATAAACGAATGCCAAAGAGATTTAGCTTGAATGCTTATCACCTATTAAATAAATATTGAAATTTACTAACGCATTTTTAAATTAAATATTTTGATTTCTTTACAACGCTGGGATGGGAAACAAGCTGTAAAATAGCTTCTAAATAGGTAGGAAACGTAGCTGGTAATTTAACTTCAGGAACAGTGCCCTAAAAATAAATAAGATAGATTTAAGATAGTTCACAACTAAAAAACATACAATTACAGTATAAAATACGTGTACTTACATAAATCGAATGTAGTTGAGTTCCCAAATAAAATACGCTCTGACACGCATTCTTTAGAAACGTATAATTACTTTCTGAAATTCCACTATTTTCAGCTAAACTAAATGAAATAATCAATTAAACATTTTGAAAAAACTTTAAAATTTCAAAAATTATTATAGGTATATTACGAGACTGCTTGAAATAAAGGCTCCAAACATTCTTGATCAAACAATTTCAAAATTGGAACTCGATCGGATCCTTTTCCCTTAATATAAATAAATAAACAAATTAATAAAAAACAATATAAAATAACAATAGTTAGGATTATATTTTACAATTTACTATATAATATAATATTACTTAAGTTAAATGTACATAATTATCTTGTTACAATCCAGAAAAATAAATTCGAACATGATACGTGTATTGGAAAGTCTTTGAACTTTTTTAAAATTACTAATTAGTTTTAATTGGAATAAGATAATTATATTGATTACTTATTATAACAATACGCAATTTGATAAAACTGTAAGGTAACAAAATATTTATATTATTTTTAAAAACATTTTTTATTATGAGCAGAATTAAATCGTATACCTTTCGGTTCGTCACAGCTAAAACGCATTTTACAGCTTGGAATTTCAATTTGTCATCTGCGAGTAATTGACAAAATATTTTCATCAGAATCCCGTCTAAGATGAGCAAGTGATGAACCTGTATCCAATCAATATACTCGGCGATTGTTGCTAAGGCAGAAGAAGCAACTTGGCAACTGATTTTCGCGCACAATTCACTATTTGTGTCGCTCATCTTACTCTACAAATAAAATTAAAAAAAATTAAGCGATAACACCGAAAAAAATTCTACCGGTAATTAAAAAATATTACCGTCAAAAGATATTTATTGGCGTTGGAAATTAATATGTTGGCAAAAAACGGGAATAATTTGTCTAAATTGGAGACGATACCCTGATAAATTTCTCTTCGTCTTTGAGGTTGAGCGTTGTTTAAAACAACTACATCTTCGGCTAAAACTAAAAATATCACTAGCACCAATTCTGCTTGAGTCTCCTAAATTATAAAAATAAATAAATAAAGTTAATTACAAAATTTAAATCGAGTAAATAATCAGCAAAAAATATACAAACCCCCAAAGTGGAAATGGTAAATAATTCTTCTAAAAGCGAGGGCCACTGTTGAGGCCATTCGCGTTTAATAATCTCTACGATATTTTTAGCTAAACCATTTTTAATGTAATACTGCTCCTCTAATAAATTCAGCGTTCCCTGTATAAAAGTAATTAATTGGAACGTCAGTTACATAATGTTCTTAAAAAAAAAAGTTGAGTTCTCTTTTTCCACCTCACCTTTGAAACCATACTCATTAAATTATCCTTAATAAAAACTTTAATCGACAAATCCATCGTGTTCCATTGGTATCTAAACAAATAATATCGTACTACGTGCATTAATTATTTATTTAATTTAAAACCGACTTGATGCCGTGTTCGATTAAAGTTAGTCCAAAATGCCGAACGCCGGGCACCGTCTCGTGCAAAACCAGACTAAATCCGCAATGCACGCTGTAAGGCGAGCTTTCTTTAAAACTGTCAATAAACTGGAATGACAATTCATTCCAAATTAATTATTCATTCATTCATGTACGAAATTTTAAAACCGCATTGTACATGTACTTACATTATTGGCGTTGGATCGGACCTCTCGAGATGAACTTGGATCCATCACTATTCTTAACGCTTCCACCAATTGCGGTCGCAATTTTTCCACTTCGTTAAGGTCCATTTTAAATGTAAAATAATGCGTTTATTATAGTCCTAAATAAAGTCACCAAATTACAGTAAATTAAAAATATACAGTAGATAAATTGAGCGCACGAAATACAGGCACATGGCGCGTTTGATAGATGACGCTAAATCCAGCACAAAAGATGACGTCACTCATCCTTCACAACATCTCAAATAATTATCTAGTTATAGCATTCCAACACACGTAAACTAATTATATTACGAAAGTAAAAATGAAGACATTAAAAAATGACGGTAGTCTGTCTGGATACTGATTTAAGAAAATAAACATAAAAATAACTTATTAAGTTAAAATGAGCGTTTTGCTGTCTATAACCAATGTTAAAAGCTCGATCAGCTGATTGAACTTTCCACTTGTTACGAAATAATTTGCTTCAAAAAGAGGTTAAAAATGAAAAAAGCAGTATCAGAATTATTTGGATCTTCGAAGCACGCTGCTATTTATGCGAAATTTCGGCCAAAAACTCCCAACACTATCGTGGATAAAATTATTCAATACCTTGGACAAGAGGTACAGTAGGCCTAGGCTAAGCTGTGTAGAGGCCTACCTGTAAGCAAATTAGTAATCCTGTCCTTGATATTTCATTCCCGAATAATGCACCTTTCCTTTAAATATAATCCAAGACAAGCGTTGACAGAAAATAGTAACGTTCCTGTACAGTTGTGCATGAATTGTTTCACGGATTAATTAGTAAAATGTTAAACTGAATTCTAGATCAAAGCACCTTTTCAAACAGCTGTTGATGTGGGTTGTGGAACTGGCCAAAGTACTATAGCCATCGCACCTCATTTTAAAGAGGTGATCGGATTCGACGTGAGCAAAGCTCAGATCGAGGAGGCCAAAAAAGACGCTCCATCAAACATTACCTACAAGTAAATAATCCAAAAAAGTAGGTGTGTTTGATCAGTTTTATACTTTTTTTGGTTTTTAGTGTTGGAACTTCCGAGGCTATTTCTCTGAGTGACAATTCTGTGCAACTAATCACCGGTTCCCAATGTCACCACTGGTTCGATCTGCCGCAGTTCTACAACGAAGCCAAACGAATTCTGGTTCCAAACGGAGTTATGTGCTTCTATTTTTATTTCCTTCCTCAACCTGCTGTGCAACAAGATCCAGAAAGAACGAAACAGCTGCAATCATTAGTAGATCAAGTAAGTAAAGTAAAATGTAGATCATGTATTATTAATTATTTTAAAATAAAAATGGAAAACACAATCTAACCTTCATTTATTATTTTTTGGAAGGCGTATCGGGTGGAGAGCAGACCATATTGGGATGCCAGAAGACAAGTTGTTGATAAAGGTTTCGATGGAATTGCTGATTTTCCATTCACAAATATTGTTAGGTGAATTTTAAATCGAATTTGAGGTTATTTATTCCGCACAAATTAGTTTTCCGCAAAACGTCTAACTCCAGGATTTGTTTGTACTTTGAGTATCTTTCGAATTTGCATACGGAATATTAGATCAACTTTCTTTAAATACGAGTACAGTGCTATATTTTTCCACAACAGTAACTTTTTTTTTTTTTTGAGAAAAGTTGGAAATTCTGAATAAAATTATTTATCAACTTTCAATGTTATTCTAAAAAGTGTCAAAATAAGTTTTTTTAAAGAAAGTTCAAGTTCATAGAAATTTAATTTCAAAAATTAAATTAATTCAAACATGTTCTCAATTTAATTCGCAAATTTATCTAAAGACTGCTTTGATTCTAAAACTGATTTGAAATAATCTGATTTGAATTAGGGAAAGGTATAATAGAATTTGAAGCATAAATAATTCCGTTTCGAAAGTTATTCAAAAACGAATAACATACTTTGCTGTATAAACAATGTGGAGAATTTTAATAATATAAAAATATAATACAAAAATGTTGGCAGAGAAAATTTGTTCAGTGAGAACAATATTACCTTGGGCGAGTACCTAGGTTACATCACTTCCTGGTCAGCCTATCAAGCGATGAAACGGGAAGACGAAAACAAAGCCAAACAATTCATTCAAAAGCTCGAATCCGAGTAAATAAAAACAAATTTTCTTTTGTATCTAAACCAGAAAAATAATTCCCATCGATTTAGAATGAAAAGCGCTATGGGAGAAGATGTGCCTGTGGACCAAATCAAAATTCAATTACATTTGAATTATTTTGTCATTATGGGACGCAAGTGATTCCACATTTTACCTTTTTTTTTTTTTTTCACTCTTTTATTTTGAGGTTCCGGTAATTTTTTATAAACCAGACGTTAATTCCATAAGCGAGTCAAGCTGGGACAATTCAGCGTAATGCTATAGATTAATATATTAATATTGTTTTAAATGAAGAAAATAAATATTTTATCATATTTTCTCACTTTTATCGCATCTTTCGAGCCAAGTTTTTCACCGCTATTTTCAATCATAGTTTGATATTTCTCGTCGAACCGAATTAATTCACCGCTTTCTTTCCACCTACAAAGTTAAACTGTGAATTCAAAGAAACTTTAAAGCGTTAAATATCATAATTATATTTTTACATTTTATTTTTCGCCGCGAAGACTAAAATCCGATGTAAAGTTTTCCGATCACAGATGTAATTTTTGAACCAAGGCCCGTGTGAACTTTGCAAGCATTGAGTTAATAGGCCATTGCCGGTTAAGAACAAAATTAACGTCATTAAAATCTGTAATAAAAACAGAGTTAGCAAAATAAAATATAAGTTATCGATACCATTGAAATACTCACTTCATTCATGTGATAAAGGTCTCCCACTTGAGTGTACAATTCAATCACTTGCTTTACAATTTGCTCCCAACGATTCTCGCTCACGTACTCCTTAAAAACCATTTTTCACAGTTATTAATTTAGAAATTTAAATCCGGCACCGTAGTTAATAAACCGGAAACCTTGATAAGATTGCAGTGATTATCCGATCCTAGGAAGCACCTGAGGACCAAAACGTGTAAATTAGCTTCCTTGTACCCTTCAGCCAAATCCAACACATCCAGTTGTTGGAAAATCACACATCTAAAAAAAAAACGGAATTAATTAAAACTTAAAGCTTTAACAATTACAAAAAAATACTTTTGGATCAATATTAGTGTAGATAAACCAATCGATTCTTCGTCAGACACTATTAAAAACAAAATAAAAAAAAATTTCTATGAATGATATTTAAGTGAAGTTAACCTGAATTTGACAAAACAAATTTCCAGGACTTCTGATACAGCTTAGACGTTATTATTTCCGGACACACTGAGATTTGACTTAAAGATTTGGTTAACGCTTTCGCCAGCTTCAGCATCATCATTCGTTTCAAAAGATTTTCCCACACGGTAACGTTGTAAATTTGATTTTCAAAGCATAAATCAACCGCTAATAGAATTGCCTACATTTTTTTAACAACAATTAGCAAATTGCATATAACCCTCAAAAAATATATTGTAGGCCTATAGCCTATCTCACAGTTTGCTTATGTCCATAAGTGTGTATCAAGTGTACAATTAAATTTGTGATGGCCTGCTTTTCAACCAATTCCTGAACCAAACCCGCCATTCCGATACATTCCAGTTGATTTCCGCAATAGAATTGCTTTGCCATAATCCTAAATTTTAGAAGAAAAAAAAATTTACTGTAATAGAGTGGTCAAACACTCATTAATTTTAAATTATTACCTCAGCTCATCCATTGTATGCCCGACATTAAATTGTAAATTATCAACGTTTTGAGTGTGAAATAAACAAACCAAATATTTTAATTTATCAGACTGAGTTAACGATGCTGAAGACTGCAATTAAAAACAAGTATTATTATTAAATATTTAAAAATATTTTTAAAAATAAAGTTTTACATTTTGAAGCATATACACGACATATTTCGACATGTCTTCCGTGTTAAACTGACGTAAAAGATAAATTGATCTACAAATCGAATATAAAACTTTAGCACATTTCAAATTAATTAAATAATTAATACAATTAAGACGTAAAGAATGAACCTTTTCAAGTTTTCTTCCCCGGAATTCAAATTGGCACTGCAATTGCCATCCAATTGACTCACATCCAAATCCACGGTTATAGACTGTTTCAATTAAAGTTCAAAAATACATTTTTTAAAAAAAAATCGATGCAATAAATCTTAACACATATTTGGATGTCTAATAGTTGTGTCCCTGTAGAAGTGATTAATTTCTGCGCTGAAGCGAGCAATAGTCATTTTTGAACTCGGTTCAGCATCGAAATCACACTCGTGTATTTCTAAATCTGTAATTTTAAAATGTTTTACCTCGTCTAAAATTCCTCCAAGAGTGTACTCTGATGGAACCAACCATTTGTGCAACAGCGACATACACAATTTTTCGAAATTAATACTATAAAAGCCAGCTAATTCCTTAGACGCTCCAAACAAATCTGTAAAATATTAATATAATACAAATCAAGATAAATTAAATGTTTTTGAGATTTTTTATATTTATTTTACCGCTGAGTCGATTTGTGGTAAACCAATGGTGATCTTCGACACTAGGATGTTCTAAAATTGAAATGATCATCTGTTCGGGAGTGTCCTTCATTGAAGTGTAATCAATGTCTAATTTAAGTCTATGAAATAGCTGTTCGCAAAGTAAATTTTTTTTCATAGCTTTAAGAATTTTTAAAGTGTTGAGAGATTTCTGAAATTTCAAATTGAATACATTTAATATTTTGTATCAGGTGTTAATTATGATTAGTGTTACCTCGCTGCCGCAACTGTCGTACCACTTTTGTGAAAAGTTAATAGCGATATCAACAGCCAATATTTTTTTTGTGCCTGCGTGGAAAATTAATTATTAAGAAATTAGAAGAAAAAGAAAATAAATTTGAGAGTATAGCCTAATATAAAATGAGATTATGCGCCAACCTGATGATAGCTTCTTGACCATGCTGATGACGCAACTGATGGTCAACTCCAAATCACCAATGCACTTGAGCAGGTTATAAATGTTAGTAAACATCTGTATATTGCCTTCGCTTTCCTCCCATTGATTTCTACCCGACATCAGATTTAAAGTCTCGTTTGGGCCAGAAAGAGAATCTCCGACTATATTATTTATAGTGATCATTATGATGTTACTCTTGCTAATCTAATTAATGCAAAACGCAAATCAAATAAATATAGTTCAAATCAATAGTTTAGCTAAACCATTTAAATAATTTACCGATAATATCGATGACATTTCCAACCACAACATGTACGTTTGCAGAGTTAGTTCTTTGACTATAATTTTATTAACATAAGCAGGCACTAACAAGTAATGAAACGGCAAACGTGTTAGACATTCAGTTTGGTTGTACTTTCCCTAAAATTTGAACCGAAAATAAAAATCATAATATATTACACGCAATACGAGTATAAACATTTCTCACCAACCTCAGAGTTATCTTCCAGCCATAAATTAATTTCAAATTCTGATGGTTTACTCAGTCGTTCGTAGGAGTACAGGAATGATAGTAACTTCAAACTCTGAAAATAAGCTCAAAAATTGACATAAATTTCCAATAAGGTTTGATTTAATAATCAAATAATTACTTTGCGAGACAAATCCACATCTTCGTCAACGTTAATTTCCAAATTAATTTGCAAAACCAAGTTTAATAAAAATTCGATAATTTCATAATTGTAGGGATCCACCTAAAACATTTTCATAATTATAGATTTTATATTTCATTTAACAATTAAAACTTACTTTTTCGCAGATAGTTCTCAAACTGATCAAAAGTAGATCTCGATTCAAAATTTGTTGGCTGATAAGCGTACACAATTGGACGATTTCTTTCAATTGCCTACTATGCCTGCTTTCCTTTTCTCGATTCGTCAACAAAATTTTTAGTACCGTGCAATAAGTTTGATCGTTTTCTATTCCAAACGTGGCGGCATACTCTTTGATTAAGGAAAATGTAATTTTATTATGATTAGCCATCTGCGAAATTAAATCCAGTTTAGTGAAACCAGGAGATCCGACATCTGCAAACAAAGAAATTGTTAAGCAAATATTAACTTTTATTATGATTTTTATAATGGATTAATTATCTCAACTTGTAAAAATAAATTGAAATGTAAGTTGTTGTTTTTTAAGTTATTAAAATATAAAATATTAAGCAAAATATTTATTTTAATAAAAAGAATTGTTTAATTTATTGTAGAAAAATAAAATTATCGCTTTAAAAAATAGTTACCTTTATAACTAATATGAAATCGGCTCAACTTCTTTCCCCAATTGGCTTCGATGATCAAATCTGAATAATATGAGCCGGTCTCTTTCATCCCCCACCTTTGACACACTTCAATGCCTAAAGCTGCAATAATACTCAGCTTCCCGTAATCTAACCCACACCTAAAAATAAAATGATAATAAAATACCTTATGCAGAGTAATTCGCCAAAGTGAGATAAGTTAAACCTAAACACTATTGTTGCATTAAGTAAACCTATTACACTTTAATGAATACTGTAACTGTTTATCGCCAAAACTTTACTTTTTCTCGATGAAATTGAGAAACGAGACTGCCTTCTCTTGAGCTAAACTCATAATCAGTCCTAAAGCCAATGTTGTGTCCAACTTCTTCTGACCGAATAGATTCTTCAAGCCAGAAATGATCAAAGATGATGACCTTTTAGAAATTTTATTCAAAAATGAATCGCTCAAATCCTACATAGGATAAAACATTAGAAATAAAGCAATTATAAAATTTCACAAGATGAGGCAGGAAAAAATCAAAATCAGCAAATTACATTGTGTAGGGGAGAGGAATCAAATATTTCCTTTTGGATACCATTCAGGTAATAGCTCAGTAGGATCCGTCCTCTAGAGCTTAAATATTCGATCAAATCCTTAAATAAAACGAATAAAGCCTGGTATTCTTCAAGTTCCAATGAACCGGATTCAACTAATAATAAATAAAACAGCTTAAGTATTTAAATAGAAAATAAATATACTTCCGGTACAAAAAATTAAATAATATTTGTAAACAACAACAAAAAAATTTAAAAACATCTATAGAAAAATATTTAAACTAAAAACTGAACTCTACATCTTCCAAAAGAGAAAAAAATTAGATATTGTTTGCCTACCTTTAACAAGATTTTGAATAGTCATACTGATAAGAGAAACAATCTTTTGGGAATCTAAATAAACAGATGTATCTTGCATTACGGTAGAAAACGTCCAACGATTGTACGCATCCTGGCTCAAACCCTAAATAAATAATAATTTAATTGAGCCCGCCTGCCTTAACATTTTTTGTACCTGTGAAAAGTCGGCGTTAATGTCGTTTAATTGTATCACGTGTTTGAGTAAATAAATCCATCGCCAAATTGAAACAAAAGTAACGATTTCAACTAAAACCAAAAAACACGAGTTATGGTACAGGAAACTAATATTTATCAATTAAATTTTTACCAGGGGAAGAAGAAACTGCAGCTCGAGATAACATAAAATTCAGTTGATCAAAACATTTCCTCAAAGATGACAATTTACTTTCACTGCCCAAATTGATAATTATGTGAAAAATTAATTTCTTTAGTTGCAGCACTGGAATTTTAATACCGGATGACTCTTCACAACACAAGTATCTATTAAAAATATTTAAGCAAAAGTTAAATAAAACTTAAGAAACAATTAGTGAATTAGAAAACAAGGTTAACGAATTTCCGGAAATCCTAAATTTGAAACAAAATTAGCTTACATGCAAGCTTCAAGTGCGAGTTTGAAGTTTTTCATTTCCACAGCTTTCGTGATCAAAATTTCAGACGTATAAGATACAGGTATATCCAAAATATTTCCCAACCTAATAAAAAAATAATTGAAAAAAAAAAAAAACTTTCCAAAGCTATAATTTTACCAGAATATATCAGAAAGGCTGCGATTGTTTTTCCCAACTTTTCTAGCATGTTGAAAAGCCGACGGAACCTAACAACAGATTTTATTAAGTAATAATTCCAATATCAATTTAAAATATTATTTTATTACCATCCGACAGGTACCGCAGAAGGCAAAGCTCTGATTTAGCAAGAAACTATCAATGCAGGTGCTGACAATCGATAGTGAATTCTCTTTAGAATGTAATAGGCAAATTGGAATAGCAACACCGAACTCCTATCATGATATAAAACAAGTTTGTAACTTTAAAAAAAAAATACAAATTAATGTAATTGCGTTTACGAGAATAGCCCTCAATTTTAAAAAAGTATCCCTGTAACTTGTATACTCTTGAAAATCAAAAGCAGAAATATGTTGCTGAAGAAATTGTGTTGCGTGAATGGCCACGGAAATTATATTTAGCCTTTCCATCACCAGTTCCTAAATAACAAAAGCAAAACATAAAGACGAAACTGGGAAATAGAATAAAACTTCAAACCTCGATGTCACAATGATCGAAGGAAAGTCCGTGAGCGAACATGGCCAATCGTTTGCAACAGATAATAGCAACATCGAGCGTTAAACTTCTCAAAAATTGAGAATACTCGTCCATCTACAAAAAAAATTGAAGCATATTGTAATATTAAAAATTTTAAGTGGTAATTACTTGATCTGTTTTAATCAAATGTAGCATTCGGAAAAAATAAACATCTATTTTAGAGATGTGAACGGCAGTAGCAATAGTCAATGCGTCGTCAATGACGTTCTTGTCCGCAGATGAAGACGACACAATATTTCGAATCAAAATCTAATGGAACAAAAAATAATCATTTATTGTAATAAGTAAATAATTATTACAGAAGTTGTATCATTGAATATTAAAACCTACGTGTCCATTATGATAATCTAAAGCATCAGTGTGGAACCAACTGTATTTTCTCATTATCACTTGTTGAGCTTCATAAGCAATTTCATTTTTAATAGAACTTACTCTACAAAAAAAGTTGAATTTAAAAATGTAAAATAATTATGAAATTTCATGCAAAGTTAGCTTACAAAGAATGGTTGATTTTTAGACTATTCTCCGCCAATTGGCGGATGCCCGATGTCCATGGAACTGGCGATCCCTTTAAAACTTGACAAAGCGTTTCTAATAGAAGCTAGAAGCAAATACATTTCAAGTTTAATATATTTTATTATTAATTCCTTACATTACAAAACCCTTACAGTATCACTTTTAATGCAATTTATCACAGCAAGAACGTGTTTTTCCCAAGGGGCTTCTTCCCAGAACCGCCACGCAAACTCGGTCCGTTCTAAAAATTCCTAAATTATCATAAAATTTTAAATTAAAATTGATCTGCTTAAATAATTGGTACTATAAGAAATGAAATTTATTGTTACTTGAATATAACTTTTTAATATGACGTCTACAGTTAGCGAATTGTGTGATGCAAAAGACACCAAAAAATTATCCACAAAATCGGAAATTTCTACTGAATCGTCGAGATAAGCAAATAGATAATAAACCACGATGGTGTTACTTTCCTAAAAAAATAAATTTTTAAATCGAAAAAAATCAGTTCATTTGAATGAAAATCATTAAAGATTAAGTCTTACATGGGAATAGTTAGAAAGTGGAATTTTGCAATTGTATTTCGTCCTTAACAATTCCAAATCTCTTAAATTGTCCATCAAATATCTAAATTGACGTAATAATGATACTGCTGATTCATTCGAGTCCTAAACCATACATAAATTAAAAAATTTAGGCAATTGCCAAATAATAAGCTTACCAGATTCATTAAAATAGCTAAATCAATGGCATAATCTAAGTTTTCTAAATTTTGGTCAGCCGCAAGTTCTTTACAAACGTCTACAAACATATTAGCAAACTGAAGAGCATTGTTTGGCCATCGAGAAGCATCGTTAAATTCCATCCTGTTGCACCGATAGATTATCCACGAAGCTACAATTTCCTAAAAAAAAAAAAAAAAGTCATTTAAGAGTACACAATACAGTATTTTGAAAAAAATGCGATTATTAAAATATAATATATACAATCGTGTTTTTGATCTTGAGAAGAACGAGAGGCAGAAAAACCCTTTTGAGCCACTCTGACATAGAAGTAGGTATCCGAGTTTCCGGAATTGAGTCCAAAAACTTAGCAATGTGATTAGAATTGAGTTGAGGTAAGAGTTCTTGGCTGTGTCGAGCCCAGATCAATGAAACTGTAGCGATGTTGTCATTCCGTAAACAAAATCTCATCTCTTCCCACAAATCTGCAGTTTTAAATCGATCCCAAGCCAAACTGTAATAATAGAATCAATTTGAGAATTATTCAAAAAAAAAAAAAATCGAAAAAGACAGTAGGCTACCTATCATCAGTCACTTTGTTTATCAATTCAAAAGTTTCCAATTTTCTCCAGGATGTAAACAACTAAAAATAAATTTTTAATGAACAATAATTTTTTAGCAAAGAAATAATTTTTTTGTTACCCATTTTAATATTTCCGATTCGAATTTAAAGTCGGACTTAGTCTATAAATATAAATTTTTAAATTCAATTTTAATCAAAATATGTATTAATTTACTTTTGATATAGCATATTGGAACAACTCCTTCGTGTCCTCGAGAGTAGGCAACACTGCTTCCATGCTCATATTTATAAGTAAATTTAAATCCTAAATCTTAATAATTAAAAAAAAAAAAACAGTTACTAATTCAAAGAAAATTTACCGAAAGATGATCGAAGCAATCGTAAAGTAGGGAAAGGGTTTCTTTGGCACTTTCTCCTTCGTTGTGCATTCGAACCTGCTCTAATAGATCTGCTGCTTTTCCTACGTAAACAATCTAAAATAGTAAATACAGTATTAATAACACGATTTCAAATTTTTTTTAAAAAAACAGACTTACTTCCGTGTCTAAATTAAATTCTTTAGCAAAAGAAATCGCTTCTTCAAAATTCTTTTTAGCGATTAAACGTAATAGCCTAAAAATATAATAAAAAAATAAATAAAAAACGTTTTTCCAAATCAAAGTCATTTTATTAGATGGAAATAAATACCTAGAATTAGCACTAGCTTCAACTATAGAATAAACATATCCGTTGCAATTTGATATCTTTAAATCTTCGTTGCTTAAATCCAACAATAAAACATTTTCCTGAAAACAAAATATGAAATTAATGAATGAGAAAATAAAAGTTAACAAAAAAAAAAAAAATCTTTCACCGAATTCGAAGTAAGCTGAAATAAATGCGTTGATAGGTGAACTTGTAGAGAATAAATAATTTGAAAAGTTGGTAGAGAATATAACTGCAAATTATACTGGTTTTGCACTTTTACTTTCATTAAAATGCTTGGGTCTAAATTCCTATTAAAATTGTAAACAAAAAAAAAAGTGTTATACAGTAATGGAATTTAAAAATAATTATAGTAATGGATGCCCATTTACCTTGAAGTACGACAATTTTCAAATAAAGTAAAATCTTCAACAGGGTATTCATTCCAAAGATCTATGATTATAAATGTCTTTAAGCACAACAAACGCAAAACTTTCTGTAAATATTAAAAACATAATAATAATCTAATCATTAATAAATAATTTTAATTTGTCATACCGACGCATCTAATAGCACAGCATAACGTTGATTGCAACAAAATCCAGATTTAACTATTTCTTGATCTAAACCAAAAATAAAACTTAGCTTAAATAATTTAAAATACAGGACATTTTCGGCTAAACAGTAGCCTATACTTACCAAAAAATGAATTTTTATCTTTAGTGTGTATAATCTCAAATTCTTGACCCGTTCTATTGGATAGAATCGCAATTCCATCTCCCTAAAATAAAAAAAAAAATAAATATTAAAACCTCTCAAAAAAAAAAATGTAAAAAAAAAAAAAAATACCGATAATAAAACTACATGCTGGTTTAAAATACGAGAATAGCTCAAATGATTACACGTCATTGGAATCTCAAATTCAGCGATTTCTAATATAGGCTGTCAAAAAATAACAAATTAATTAAATGTATTATACTCGTAATTAAGTAAGTTGGTACAGTATAATATAAATTTACTTTGAAAGTTTCGTTTTCAGGATCCCTTAATTTCTCTAAAAAATATAATATGCACAATAATTATTATATTTTAAATAATAGTAAGAATAATAATTAAACAATCTTACGGCGAAGTTCATCGAGATGAATATTATTCAAAATAAAAACGTGACCAACATTTGACACGATAACTATTTCACATAATCCTAAATAAATTAATTTAAAAAAAAATTATTCAATAATTTATTTCGAACAAGAAAAATAAAATCGATAATTACCAGTTTTTGAGTCTTTAGAAGTAAAAATAGCACCACAAATACCAATATTTTTATCTCCAGTATCATCTTCAAAAAGTGTCTATTTTTAATTCATTAATTATTATTTACTTCACAAAAATTAATACCGGTAAATATAATTCTCACATGAGTAAAAAGACATTTGTGTTGAGGAACGTAGATGATTGACAGCTTTCCATTGTCACTCCCAGCAACGAGAAAATCTCCTTCCTCGCAAATAGCAATGCAATTCACTCGAAAATCTAAATAAATACCAATACGTGTATGTTAAAATAATAACTAAAAAATCTTGGAATAACTCTATAATACCCAATTCTACGGCTTCTTCACAATGATCACTTTTGGAGTCGCTAATGAAGCACAAATTTTCGATGGCGATATATCTCGAATCGGCATTATTCAATGCGTGAACGTTTATTTTATCGGATAGCTATGGGAAAACAATTTTATTGAACGTCAATCTGTTAAAAATAAAATGACAACTTTGGTCAAAATAAATACCTCAAAATTAAGATTAAATCTAGCAAGCAATTGCACGTCGTAAGTTGACAACCCATAATGAAATTCTCCATACTTTGGCGTTACATTTAACTCGTTCTCAATTACCGAAACCTTTTCACCATCAACGATTTCATCCATTTCAAATTGATGCGCTAGTTTCAAATGTGACATACGATTATAAACTGCCGCCTAAAATAAAATAATTCATTATCTAACTAATAAATCGAACCTTAATAACCAATTATTTATCCTTTTAATAACAAGTAACCTACCCTAAAAAACTGTTGACAAACTTTTCAAAGTCTGAAGAGCTCCGCGGTGACAGCCGCCATGACGTTTTATATAATAACTTTCCCGCCTTTGCGTTGCTATGACGACTGACGTCACTTCCAGTCACGTGAACCTGAACCTTGGCTGAACATCTGATCAATGGCCGTCCTGTGTTTCAACACAAACATTAATTTTAGACGTGATGTTATCGGAAACTCCTGCGAAAGTTTTTGACATTTTAAATGCTTTTAATTGAACGTATTTTAAGCGGTACAGTATTATTTCATAACGATGGCTACGGTGAAAGTAGCAGTGAGGGTTCGACCCTTAAATCAAAGGTACGACATTTATAATAGTAGAGGGAAGAGCGTTCGAAAAGTTGAATTAACTGTTGCGAATCGAAATAAAAAGATGGCTCATATCAAATTACTTATTCTTTTAAATTAGTAGTTTAGATTGTTTAACCATTGTATTAATAATTATTAATAATGCATTTTTTTTTTTCATGATTCAGGGAGGAGAATATGGATAGCAAAACAGTGATTGAAATGGAGGACAAGAAAACTCGAGTTTTTAATCCCAAAGTATATATTTTTTTAAATCGTCTTTGAATTAATTATTTAATTAGTGTTTTTAACGCATTTAATTTATAAAAAGATTCCCCCCGGATGCCTTCAAGACTCAGCTCGCGAAAGGTCGAAAGAGTTTGTTTTCGACTATTCGTATTGGTCCGCGGACCGAGAAAGTGCTCATTATACTTCTCAAGAACAAGTACACAATTATATAATTGAAAGTGACGAATTAATTGATTTTCTTTGTGGCAGGTTTTTCAAGATTTGGGTCTGAAAGTGATCGAAAGTGCGTTCGAAGGTTACAACGCCTGCGTTTTAGCTTACGGTCAAACCAGCTCCGGAAAAACTTACACAATGATGGGAAACGAGGCGAGACCAATTCGAAAGTGAAATTAAAATTAAATTATACTTATATTTTTTTGGGTGAGTTTAGAATGATCCCGGTCTCATTCCCCGGATCTGTCAATCTCTTTTCGAACGCATGCTCATTGGGAAAGAAGGTGGTGTCACATATAGAACAGAAGTCAGGTTGGAGGCCTTATTCGCTCTTAATCTAATAAGTCGCTAACGTTCGAATGTGAAATTATAGCTATTTAGAGATTTACAATGAGAAAGTAAAAGATCTGTTGAAGAAGGGGAATAAAAATCAGAACTTGAGATTGAGAGAGCATCCAAAACTAGGACCATACGTTCAAGGTAGGTTAATTTCATTGAATCTTTGCTTTTAAAGTTTTGACGTTTAAATTTGGGTTTTATAGATCTTTCGAAGCATTTGGTCACAGATTATAACGATGTTGAGGAGCTTATGGTGCAAGGCAACATCATACGGTTGATATTTATTTTATATTTATGACAATGTCATATTAATGTTTACAGTATTTCTTTTTAAACGTATACTTATTGTTAATTTTTTCTTGTAGAACAACTGCTTCCACTAAAATGAATGACACAAGTAGTCGCTCTCATGCTATTTTTACTTTAACATTTGTACAAGTAAGGGAATTTATAAACAAAATATTGAAATTTTTAATTGCGATTAAATGAAATTTTAATTTTTAGGCTAAATTTGACCGTGAAATGCCTATTGAAACCGTGAGTAAAGTTCATCTAGTCGATCTTGCTGGAAGGTAAAATTTAAAATTAAAATATTTTTAGAATTTTGGTTTCTAACGTTTTCATTTTGTAATTAGTGAACGGGCAGATGCGACAGGTGCAACAGGCGAAAGACTGAAAGAAGGTATTTTAAAATAAATTTAATGAACAATTTTGCAATTTAACTAACTTACAGTATTTCTAACGTTACAGGTGGTCACATTAATAAATCATTAGTCACCTTAGGATCTGTAATATCAGCTTTAGGTAATAGTTACAAAATTAATATTTTTCCAAAGTAGAACTTTCTCCAATTGCAAATTGTGCTTTAACTTTATTAATTTTTTCTTACAGCTGACATGTCCCTTAACAGTGGAAATAAACTAAAACAAAACTTTATTCCGTATCGAGATTCCGTTTTAACGTGGCTTTTGAAGGACAGTTTAGGTGGAAATGCGAAAACTATTATGATTGCTAGTACGGAAAAAGAATTTTATTTAATTTGTTTTTTTAATGTTTTAATTTAAAAAATATCCTGAATATGCTACCGTAGCCATATCTCCGGCTGATTGTAACTACGGAGAAACCATGAGCACGTTAAGATATGCCAATCGAGCAAAGAATATTGTCAACAAACCTAAAGTGAACGAGGATCCAAACGTTAAGCTCATAAGAGACCTCAAAGAAGAAATTTCCAAGTTGAAGGGTTTATTAGACGGAAATCAAGTACTGTTCTTAAATTTAAATATAAAATATATTTAGTGGACGACTTTAATATGTTTGTGTCTTGTTTATTTTTTAGAACAAAACTACTCCTTTAATGGTGGAAAAACTACACGAAAATGAAGCCAGGGTAAAAAAATGCTTTAGATAAACCGTTTTAACATTAATTTAGATCATCAGATTACATTTCTTTTAATCTGATAAATTATAAATTTTTGGAAACGGTATATCAGGATGATTATCTTTTCTAATTTTATGTTTTTAACATTTTAACGATTAAAATGAAAATTTTAATTAGGTAAAAGTGTTGACGGAAGAATGGACAGAGAGGTGGAGAGAGACGCAAAAAATTTTGCAGGAACAAAAAGCCTTAGGTTTGCGTAAAGCCGGAATGGGTATCGTTTTGGATTCGGATATTCCTCATCTGATCGGGATTGACGACGATATTCTCAGCACCGGAGTCACTCTTTACCACTTAAAGGAAGGAAAAACACTGATTGGTAGTGAAACAGCTGAGAAAAAAGCCGATATAAGTAAATTAAATTTAAAGAACTATCGATTTTTATGTTATCAATATTTTAAAACGAAAAAATGACAATTTTGCAGTTCTTAATAATGTTGGGATCGAGAACGAACATTGCATTATCGAACTAAAAAGTGGAATCGCCACATTAATTCCCATCGAGAAAGCTACATGTTACGTAGATGGAGTGCTCATCGATCAACCTTCCAAACTATCTCAAGGTAAACAAACTTTTTAACATTTCAAATTTTGTTTTTCACATACCGTAAACCTTTTTAAAAATTTTTGATCTCGATCCAGAAAAAAAAAATGATAATCTTTAAAATTACGTTAACTTAGCACAATGTAAACAATAAACGAGCTTTGCTGTATAGCATCTTAGTAAGGTGCAGCTTGCTTATTTTTTACAGATAATAATTATTCAATGCTTTGAATAATCAATTTTTATGGTAAATTGAGTCGATTTATAGCCGCGTGAGAAGCGATTACTGCACCAACTTTCACTTTTCCTATCAAATTTTAAAAATTTTAGATATTAAAATTTTGAAAAGTCATTTTCAAAATAGAATGCAAAAAACTGCAGAAATCGAATTAATTTACCTGCTGAATAAATTATTAAAATAACGCATCTCCTAAAGTAAAATACATGTAATTAGATATGAAAACATTTTTATCAACTTAATAGGGTAAAAAAAAAAAAGTTGATCAATTTATTCTAGATGGGGTTAAGATTCCTGAATTGAAATTGTATACTCCTCGACCTTTGCTTTATTAATTTTTGTTTTTCTTTTTTCTTCTTTGTGTGTGGGGGTTAGGTTGTGTGATTTTGCTGGGTCATACCAATATGTTTCGATACAACGACCCTGCAGAAGCCGCCAAATTGCGGAGAGAAAAGAAAGAGGTATTATTACTCCCATATTTTTTTTTTTTACTCTGAAAATTATTATATCAAGTATTGTGATGATGTAACGCAAAAAAAAAAAATCTCTCGGTGATTTCTAATGTGTGAGGATTGTAAGTGGTGGAGAAATTGTTCGTGAGAATTTTGTGTTTTTCTCGTCTATTATTTGTTAATTAGCTACAATTTTTTTTTTCCTTTTCTAACAATGGTGTTTGACTGGTTCACAGGGCGAGCTCAGCCGTTCACGTCTTTCGTTCCTGAGCTGGTCCATGCCTGACCTAGCTCATTCGGTGGCCGACAACGGAGCCTCGCCGAGGTAAATATTCCTATGAAGCAAACATTTCATAACTCATTGGAGTTTGTCCAAATAATTGTCTAAAAAAAAAAGAGTTAAAATATATTTTGCTCTTAATATTTGGATTTTTTAATTATTGCAATACCATTAAACAGATAAGATTTTTGGAGAGAAAATTTAAAATTAACCTGAAAAGTTCCAAAAAAATTTTTGTATAAAAACAGCGAATTTCCTCGAAATTTTTTATTAATTTATTTTTGCCCTTTGAATTATTGAAAATAAATTGAGTGAAAGGTATTTTTTTAAATATCATTTTAAAGTTCCAAGTTGCAGTTGGCGGGATTGGCAGCTGAAAACGTGAAGCGGATTAGCCAGAAAAGTCTGGAGAAAAGGCTCCAGGAAGCCAAAGATGTGATGGATTTTGACCGGAAGCAGCTGCAAAACCGCTGGGATGTAAGAAATTAATTTTTTTTTTAAAATCTTCTTCTCCTATCTCATTGTAATTGTTTTTTTATATTAAGAAATTGTTCGAACGGGAGAAGAACTTGCTCCAGAGCATAGATTCATCGCGTTTCAACTCAGAAGATGACCGAAAGTTTCTGGACCGAGAGCAGGAAATGATCGAGCACGAGCAGCAGTCTTTAGAGCTGGAAGAGGAGCGGTTGGATGAAAAGGAGAGGCAGTGGCAGGACGTGTACCAAAGGGTTATCGACAGCTTCAACGTGAGCGGGGAGGAAATGGTGAAAAACTCGCCTTCCGGGGAGTTTAATGGGATTTTCGAAAGCGTGTTGGAGGAATCGTGCGAGAGCGCCAAGGGAAGGGAGGACGAAGGGGAAAGGAAGATGGAAGTGAGGAACGGGGAGGCTGATAAAGAAGAAAAGGAAGTGGAGGATATCAAAATCGAGAACTTGAATCTTGAGGACTTAAAATCTGACGAAAGGTAAAAGAACATAAAAAGTTCCAAGCAGGGAAATAAACATCATTCAAAATAAGAAATAAATAAATAAAACAAAATCCTTACGTAAAAATCCCTTCCACTCATAAAAATTCCCTACAAAAAGTAGTTTCAAAATTTTTTTTTTAAAGGTTCAAAGAGTTAGTGGAACAGGAAGTTCAAAAGCACATAATAAACGAGATGAATGAAAGGTTAAAGCAGATGAAAATTCTGAGGAATGACGAAATAATCAATTCCCGGTAATTAACATCAGAAAATTTTTTTTTTAAAAAAAAGATGTGTATTAATGAGATAAAAAATTTTTCAGAGAATTTCTTAGAAAATGTCAAGCCAGTTTTCCTTCGGTAACTATGTTTTTTTTTAATTTCTTCTCTCATTAATTAACGTAAATGGACTTTAATAATTAGTTATGTCCTCTGCAGCATAATTTGGACAACATGAGCCCTCTATCCATCACCATTCCATCATTCGTCGAAAGAGGAGTGGGCTTCCGATCTCATGTTGAATACGAAATCAAGGTCTCCATCCGCTTAAATTTATTCTTTTCTAGTAAAAACAACTACTGTACTATACGTTTCTTAAATTCTTTGTAGATCTGCGCTCAGCACGAAACGTGGACCATATTTCGGAGATACAGCAAATTCCGAGAATTACATTTGAGAATGTCCAGACATTTCGGCCCAACGGTCAGATTCTTAATTTTAGATAATATCTTTGTTTTTTTTTTGGTTTAATTGGGATTTTCTAATAGGTCGGAAACTTATTCTTCCCACCTCGGACATTGTTCCGCCCAACTGCCGAAAAAATCTCCAAGGAACGACAACTTCATCTAGAGGTAGCCCCCCCCCCCTACTTTAGTTATTTTAGGATAATAATGGTTCCTATGGAACGAACAAATGCAAGAACGACGTTATGCTAACTAGGCTTTTTTTATCTTCCGTTTTCTTTCTCTAGCGTTATTTACTGCAACTAGTGGACGTGTGTTTCAACTCTCCCGAAAGCCCTCTTTCTCTTTACACATACGAGACGGTGAACAAAGATGTCCTTTGCAACTCCATCCCTTTCTTAAGGAAAGGGCTTTTCGAGATTGGAAAATCAAGCACCGCTTAAACGTTTTTTAAAAAACCTTTTTTTTTTTTTCACGATAAAACGAGAAAAAAAAAATATATTATCGCGAACATTTCTATGCATTGTTATATTAATAATAAAATTTATTTTTATGATGGATTATTGTAATAATTGAAACATGATGAAAAGCGACAAGACCTAATAATAATTTCGAATGAAATAATGCAGTATACTCTGTATCATAATTTTTAAGTGCTGAGATCCATAGAGGATGGTTGCTGACTTTCGTTTTCCGACTCCTCGAAAGATCTCTTTAGATTGCCTGCAATAGCCACACCTTCGTTAATATAACGGGTAAACTTTTTGACTATCTAATAGGAAAAACCCTTCCAAAAGGATGAAAATAAAATCAATTCTTATAGACATTGACTTTCATAAAAAGCAATAATATTATTATCTAAAAATCTAAATTAAGAACTTGTATCGAGACTATTCTTCGATAACGTTTTGATCAAAACTTTTCATTTAAATTTCTAGATAATTGCAAGTATGGATTTCGGGAACTAGTATTTAATATTATATCATATGACTATGGAAGAGCTTTTCTGAACCTCGGAACTACAAAAATTTACCTGCGGTCAAACAATTTTCTCTGTTGGACATTAAATATTTTGCACGGTAAATAGGCTCGTACTCCTAATGACAATCAAATTTTAAAATAAAAAACAATCAATCGCCACTATAAAAAAAGTTTTTTTTAAAAAAAAAATTGCAGCATTTTGAAATACCTTAAGCTGTTGAGCAAATCTTTCGTTTACATTAATGCAGAAACGCCTCTGTTGTACCTTTAAAAACGTGTCTCTGTCCCAATATTAGTTTAGTATTATGAGAGGAGTAATTTGGGAAACAGTCTTTAATTGAAAATATTTTAACGACTTACCTGTAAGCCAATCCAAACTTCTCCATTATGTACCCAATCACTAGAGCGGCGCTAGAAAATTAATGAAAAAAAAGTTCAAAACTCGACCAATTTTAGATTCTTTTTCCGAAGCAATAATTTTTATCTAATGGAATTAATTTTGAAGAAAACAAATTAATTTATCTAAGGTGAAAATTACTATTTAGTAAAATTCAATGACTTTTAAAATCACCGGTAATTTCTATTACAAAATCCCAATTTCTTAATTGTTTAAAGACTTTTTAATTGACAGCTCTTGCTCTTAGCTCAGTATTTTCCATTTACGCCCAAAACGTTTGAAGGTAATTGAGAATAGAGCCAGTACATGAAACATTAAAATTTAATCCTGGAAATAAAAAGCTACCTTCGCGATATGCCTGCATTTCCGTGCACCAGCCCTTTTCCTCCTCTCTCGAAACATTCGTCCAAAAATTCTCTGACCGGAGTGAAATGTTGAATGATGTTCTCCGACGGCGAATCCGCAATTTCCAATATTAAATAACTATAAGTTCAATATTCATAAATCAATTTACTTTTAATTCGATAAGCGATAATTTTTGACAATGCGTTACCGGAAAGTAGAAGGGAAATTAGGTCGAACGAAATGACCTTCCATTTCGTGTCGGATGCAAACTATGTGCGTTATGTGATGTTCCAGCAAATAGTCTAGCTAAAAAATATTAGTAATAAAACTATTGATTAGCTTACAATAATAAAAAAATAAATAAAAATCACATAACAAACTGACTTGGGTTTTGCAAGCTGCTGAATAAGGTCCGAGATAAAGTCCAGGAATTATCTCCTAATGTACAAAAAAAATTAATAAACAAAATCTTAAAACGACAACATGTATAGTAAAGGGTTTCAATTTTCGATAATTTGTGACTTAAAAGTAAACAAATTATCCCCAAATAAATTTCTACGGGCTTGTTTAATAACTAATGCTCACTCCTCAAAGATTTAATCACAAGAATTTAATAAGAAAATTAAGTAGAAACAATAAAGTATAATTATGTAATGTTATGTACCTGCATTTCCCGCCTCATATTGTACGTCCATTCCTATAATATTTAAAAAAAATATTTTAACTTGTTAACAAAAAATAGTCAAATATTAACACAAAAATTAACGACTTTTTAATTAACACTCGAAAGTTAATGATGATATTAAATCCTGTGGCTTACTCGGAAGTCGGTGAAGACCGCCGGGCTGAAGGATGGAAGCCCGTCGTCCGAGTCCATGCGATTAGCATCGATTTTACTTTCACTCGAGAAATTTATACGTTGATTTCATGTCAATGTATATTTAAATGTTCGCCAGCAAATTTAAAATTGTTATAATTTAAAAAAGGATGATTAAAAACTTCATAATTCATTTAAAAAAATCAGAAGAATCGATAAAACATTAACCGCAAAACTCCATTACAAATTTACTGCACATTGAATCATGAAATAGTCACTTTGGTATGCTTACGCGCAGAAGTACGTTTCCACTTTCTTACTTTTGACGTCACTCAGTTCTTGCGCGCGTCGTTATTATGCATGACTCACGATTCGCATGCCTGTGTTTGGAAAGTTGCCGACGTCATGCGCAAACTTGTACAAATTTGAGCTGATTAGTGCGTAAACTAGAGGGCTTATTAATATTTTCAATTTATTATTTAAAAAACATACATTCATAAAATTTTTAATAATTTATATTTAAACGCGTTTAAAAATATTAATAAAAAGTTTTATTATTAATTTTTTAAAGAAAATATGTATTTTTACGTTTAATTATGTAATATTATAACGCATGAGTGACGTAATGTAAAACTGTACATTCCGGAGTGTGTAACCTTCGGTTGCTACCGCGTGTTGAGTCGGCGCAAAAGGAGACGGCGTAGATTTGGTCGCCATTTTTTCTGTTGTTATGTTCCATGTATTCGTATGAAAAATTGAATTAACTTAATCTACAACATTCGGTAAGTCAATAAATAGCTTTAATATTTTACACCGCGATCTATTTGTTCATTATTTATTAAAACGTTGATGTGAAAATGCATGCTAAAGAGGGTAGTAGATTTGTTTTCCAAGCACATTGTGCCGCGTTTAAAACCGAGAGTTTAAAACTTCAGCGTTTACAAGGCTTATAATTTTGTGCAATATTTTTTTATATAGTATAGCTAAAGAGCGGACGCGATGTCGTTCAATCCTCATCATCCCGGTTTGATTCCAGGAATGCCTCCTCTACCTCCTTCGATGGCTCCGGGGATGGTTCCACCTGGATTTCACTTTCCTCCAATTGGTAAACTCGAGCATTTATTCAATAATTTTGTTACTGAGCTCCGCGTTTTTTGCTTAATTTAGCTCCTATGATGCAAATGGGAATGATGCCTCGTCCCGTAAGTATCCTCTTACTTCGATCGAGCGATTAAATATGTGTTGACATGTGTATTTTTTTTTCTGGAATAGATGATGTCACACGGTATGCCATCTGCTCAAATTCCTGATACTCGACATATGAATCCCCGAGGACAAATAGTACGAAAACCGGCGATCATTCAAAGACGATTGGTAAGTTTTAAAGACAGCAAATGTTTACATCAACATTTGTGTTTAATATTGTACACTATTTAGGAGGAAATTCAACCTCTTCAGGTGAATCAAGGACCTACAATCACCGTTTTCGTAGGAAATATTACCGAGAGAGCAGCAGACAATTTAGTGAAACAGTTATTAATGGTAATTCTTGATCTAAAAATTATTTTTTTAATGCGAAATTATATGACATTTGGATATCTATTTTGTTTCACAAAAATGTATTTTTAAATCATTATATAAAATAATTAACCTTTTTATTTAATTTTAGAAATGCGGGAATATGGTTAGTTGGAAAAGAGTTCAAGGTGCTTCAGGAAAATTGCAAGGTTTGCGGACTGGATATGGTTTCACTTAAGTTAAGGACGTAAAAATTAAATTTTTCTCATTCGCAGCTTTTGGATTCTGCGAGTATGGAGATCCAGAATCTGCTCTCCGAGCCATTCGAACCCTCCACGAGTGGGAATTGGGCGAGAAGAAACTAGTGGTAAATCACAAGAAAAAATTTTGAAATCTTACGTTAAGAATCTTAAATTTTATTTTGTTTTAGGTGAAAGTGGACGCGAAAACCAAGGAACAGTTGGACGAATACAAAGCCAACAAAAGGCGCTCGAGGTTCGATATTGACGCGGCGGGCAGTAAGACGCCGACCGAGTCCGAAAGAGACGATGAGGACGAGTTGGACGAAGAGACCAAAAAAGAAGATTCCATCGTACGAACCGGCATTCAAGTTCTGCTCAAAGATTACGAGTACGAACTCACCAGATCCATGCTTCCATCCGGTAAAAAGAAGTTTTTAATTATTTTATGATGATTTTATCACTAATTTTACGCTTTTCGTTTTTTAGATCTCAGAAAAAAAGCGAGGCAGGAAAAAGCGGAAGAGGATAAGGAAGCCAAAGATGTAAGTTCAGTTGCAGTATTTTATGCACCTTTAAAGGGCAGATCGATTCAATTTGAAGACGAATTATTTTTCATATTATTATGGATCAATAATTTGTAGTGCTGATTTAACTGTTTGTTTATTTTACTCGCAGAATCTGGACGAAATGGATCTGGAAGAAGATAAAAAGAATCTGATCCATCGAGAGATTGACAAATTCCGAGACCAGATGAAGGTAATTCTTTTAGTTATTTCTTCTTCACTTTTTCACACGTGTAATGTCATCACCTCAACCACTTCCCCTCCCCCATTCCCTTATCACATACATATCACTCTTTTTTTCTATTATTATTATTTTATTGTTGTAACCGTGCCGTAGTATTGGCACGGCTGAACTATGAACTCAGCCTTATTATGCTTCCTGAAACCACTTAGGATCTCAAATGCTTCTCGGCCCACTCGCTTAGCGTTTTCTTTAGGGCTAGGACCTTTGGTTGTTAGGGCTAGGACTAGTGAGTGGGTGAGTAAAATACATATCCGTTATATCTTTAATAATCGACGAGAATAACTAAATAATTTTTTGTTGATTTTCTTAAATTTTTTTTCTTTGTTAAAACAATTTTTATTTTTTTTTTCTATTAATCAAAGTACTAGTTCTAAAAAAAAATTATTTAGTTGTTACTAAAAGTTGTGACATGAAAACAACTTAATGTTTTTGAGGGGGGGGGGTCTTTAATGGCAATTTTTGATTTGGGGTTTAGAACCTCCATCCAGTTTTTTTTTTTTTTTAATTTAAAACTGAATAGAGTTTCTTTTCCCCTCCATCTCTCACTCCAAATTTTGTTTTTTTCTCTCTGATTAATTAATTTAAAGCTTAAGAATAAAAATTATTTCTTAAGCTTTTTTTTTTTAAAAAAAAAAAAGAATTCTCTACTGTATTTTTGTTCTTCATGTTTGCTCCCTTTGTTAGTTATAAAAAATTGACGCGAGATGAATGGTGTGGTGGGTGTAGAAGTGGCACAAAGGCCCTTTGAGGGTAAGTGGCCCAATGATTTTCACTTGCTTTTTTTTTTGGTTATTCAAAAACAAAAGTGCATTAGTTGCTGCTGTGTGTGTGTGCATTAAGACCCTTTCGTCAACGTAAGGGCCTTCATCGAAGCTAAAAGGTCTTTCAGGGCTTAGGGGTGAGTAACCAATACCAAACTATAATACTGTAATTATATAAACAAAAAAGTGTGTTTCGGTTGTGTTTTTTCTAAGATCTAATTTCTTTATTTATTTATTTGACCGCGCGATATTTTTTTTTCTCTCTATTTCACTTTTTTTTTCTCTCAATTATAATTGTTATATTATGCATCGCTACTGCAGACGTGGGGCAATAATGATCCTACTCATCGTCCACACTCTCATTTGGAACCGATTGGAACTTTCAGTAGCAGTAGGTGTAAGAAAACTTATACTAGGAGAGGTAACAAAAATATAATATCAAATGTCATCTCCCTTATTAATAATCTTAATTCTTTATTATATTATTATTACGAATTTGTGATTGTTGTTGTATTTAGAAGTGTTTTTTCTTCGTTCATTTGTTGTTTTAGGGTTATGACTCAAGTCAGAGTGGAACTTCCGAGAAACATCAAATTTCTGTTGACAAATGAAAAACTATAAGTTTTTAAACCTGAGCTTGAAAGTTTTTTTTTTTTTCTTTTTGAAGCTTGATTTTTGATATTTAATGTTTTTTGTGTTGGAATTTGTTTTTATTTCTTTATTCACTTTAAAATTTAAACTCAGAACTGACTTTGTGTTACTCGGATTTCCCAATCTGACGTAAAAGTTTGCATTCATCATCATTGACCGAGCGTTTTCTTCCACCGGACTTTCTCGCTTGTTGATCTGACTGAGCCGAAAGTCCGGTTGAGAAAGAGAACGAATCGTTTTGTTGGAGGCTAAAAAAAAAAGGAGGAAAGTGTTGGTCAACAGTGGAAGTGATCTTTTGAATGGTCTTTCTGTCTGCTTGGCCAACACGGACCATGGCAGAGGCGAGAGGGAGAGGAACCAAATGTGTATTAGTTATTAGGAGAGATACTGATGTGTTTGTTTTTGTTTGTTGTAGAAACTGGAAGAGGAGAAAGAAAAAGAGAAGGAACGGCGTGAAAAGGAGCGCGAGAGGAGAGACCGAGAGAGAGGCGAGAGAGACCATCACCGAAGAGAGAGGACTGACGGTGGGGGAGGCGGAGGAGGGATGAGCAACCGGCTGCATGGAGGTAGAAGTCCCGACAGGTCCAACAGAACCAGAGAACACCTGACCAACAACAGATCCCGGTCAAAATCCAGAGAAAGAGAACGCGAGCGGGAGAAGGAGAGAGACAGAGACATGTAAGTCTTCATTTTATTTTGTTAAGTTTGTTTTATAGACAGAATGGAATCGACAGGGTCATTTAATTATTTTACAAAAACATTCTTTTCTCTCCCCTCATTTTATTCCCTCTATCACTGGTTTCCCAGACAATCTGATTATTCTTTTATTTTATTAAATACTAACTGATATTTGTTTAGGTTCCCTACGGCAAGAGAGAAGGAGCTCGACCGGGACAAAAGAGAAAAAGACAAGGAGATGGAGCGAGAGGAAGAGGAGGACGCGTACGAGAGGAGAAAAGTGGAACGAAAGTTAAGGGAAAAAGACCTTGCTTACCGAGATGTAAGTGCACAATTCTACTTGTTTTCTTTAGCAGTTTTAAACTCTAAATTGGCCAATCTATTGTTTTGAGCAGAGATTGCGCAACTGGGAGGCGCGGGAGAGGAAAAAAAGTCGAGAGTACGAAAAATACAGGGAAAAAGAAGACGAGAAACGCAACGAAGAGGTACTTGTCATAGTTTCATATTAAGGATTTATATGAATTTTAGCTTAATAACATGATGTCATTTTTCTCTGTCGGTTAGATGAAAGAAGCTCGAAGGCTAAAGGAATTTCTGGAGGACTACGACGACGAACGGGACGATTCCAAATACTATAAGTGAGTCCCGTAGCTCTATATTTTAACTAACAGTAATGTATCGCTAAACGGCGATTTTTATTTTGGCTTAGATCGAACGCTCTGCTTCGACGGCTAAAAGACCGAGAGAAGGAGATGGAAGCTGATCAGCGGGACCGAACCAAGGAGAAGGAAGAGCTGGAGGAACTGCGTCTGAAACTTATGGAAGAAGGCCACCCGGACCCCAGCGCCGAAATGGAACGAATTCGGAAGGAGACCGAAGACAAATTCAAACCGTTGGTCAAAGCGGAAGTGAAGACCAATAATAACACGCCTCCCGTGATCACCCTGGACGGAGAGCGAGGTGATCGGGAAAGGGGCGGGGGACGACGGAGAGGGGATGAACCCCGGGTTCCTCACGCCCATTCGCAAGCCCCGTCAAACACCAAAGACAGAGACCGGGATCGAGACAGGGGTTCTGGTCTTCCCAACCTCAACATAAAGGGAGAGAACCACAAACACAGCTCGCATAAAGCCGAAAATAGGGAGGACCAAGCTCCGACAGGAAAACCGCCCAAACTTATCGGATTTTCAAACCTCAACAAATTAGGTAATTGTTCTTGTCAGAAGCTTTTTTTTTTTTGAAGGGGGAGGGAACGAGTTTTTAGGCAGAATTGTTTATTAATATGATACTAATGTTGCGTAGGAGCGTTGAGCCCTGGTCAAAGTCAGTCGTCGAGTGGCTCGAGTTCAGTTCCTGCGCCAATCCCCGCTCTAAGTCGGAAGAAGAAACTGACGGTAGGCGATGTGTTTAACATGGACGAGGACGAGAGCAACGACGGTCAACCCAAGAGAAGGAAACTTGTGCCATTAGGTAATATATTCTCCTCATCTCTTGCACCTAACCTTAATCCTTATTATAATTCGCATCTGGTGCTAAATAGATTACACGGAGGACGAGAAGAAAGCGGTGAACCAGTCGGGCGGCAGCGGGAGTCAGGAGGAGAAGAGGAAAAACATTAAAAACCTAATCGAGAAGATTCCAACCGAAAAAGAAAAGCTATTCGAATACGTCATAGATTGGAATCTCGTAGACAGCGTAAGGCTTACTACTGGTCATTTTTTTTTATTTTCGGAGGATTGAGACGAGGTTTTGTATTTGTATTTAGGTGCTGATGGAGAGGAGGATTAAACCCTGGATCAACAAGAAGATTGTGGAGTACATCGGGGAGGAGGAACCAACGCTGGTCGACTTTATCTGCTCCAAACTCATGGTGGGCAGTATGCCTCAGAGCATTCTGGACGACGTGCAAATGGTAACTATGGCAACTCTTTTCTTTTTCTTTAATACGCAGCGCAATCGGTTTTGGCTGTTCAGTACTAAATTTGAATTATTTTAACGATCTTATTCACTGATTTTAATTGTTGTTTTTTTTTCTTCTCTCATAGGTATTAGACGATGAAGCGGAAGTTTTTGTAGTAAAAATGTGGAGGTTATTAATATACGAAATAGAAGCCAAAAAACTAGGTTTAGTAAAGTAACGTAAATTTTTTTTGTAAAAAAGAAAAAAAAAAAAAAAGAAAATGACAAAAAAATAGATAATTATTAGGGTTTTTTTTCTCTTCTCTCTTTCTATTTCTCAATGAAGTTGTTCGTTGTTAATATAATTATGATTTCAATAATTGATTATAAACGAAGAAAAAACTTCAGGCTCGGGGTGTAATATTCCCTCCTTAGGTTGAACTATGGAACGCCAATGTCAATAATTCTTGTTTTTCCCTTTCGTTGTGATATAATATTGAAGACGAAGAAATAAACATTCGTCGCATTATTTTTTTCTTTTTAAATATTAAGTATTAAACGAAAACCTTCCCAGATATTTTGTTTCCTCCCGCCTATTACACGCTGTAAATCTCTCCCTCCCACTATACAATTATAATTATTATTATACATTATAATAATAACATCTGCATCTTCAGGTTTTTTTTTTTTTTTGTTTTCCGTCGCTTGAATAAAATGTCTCTTTCCAAAACTTTTTGCTGATATTGAAATAATTAATAGCATTGTAAAAAATAAAATTTTTAAATAAAAAAAAATTTACTGAAATATTTAATTTTTTTTTTTGCACAACGTTCTATTATACTGTAATTTTAATCGAATAAAATTATAAACGTAACGCTTATTATTATTTTTTAATGTAACAAAACTATCGCAGAAAATATGCCATTTTTAAGAAAGCACATACACCCTTTTTTTTTAAAAAAAAAAAAAAAACGCTCCCATTAAATATTGTTATTGAAAATGGCACTTTCAGCTTTTATTTTTACTACACTATACATGTACATTACACATGATTAATAATTCTTACTTACTTTATGAACATCGCTTTCCAATGCCATTACGTATAAGAAGGGAATTTCAACACGCATGAAGGGAGCCTAAGCAGCGTTCAAAAAGTAAGTACTAGGTCATAATAGTATTTGTACGAGTAGCCAACAGGTGGCGATAGTGGTTTCGCATGAGTTGCTACGGGAATGAAAACAAGTGTCACCAAACTTTTGCGTTCGCATTCGGTGAAATGCCTTCGAAGGAGCGATGGTCGTCGTAATACTACAGTAATTATATAAACACCTCGGGGGCATAATCTTAATCATCGCGCCAAACTACTGTTGTGTAATTTATTAGACAGTGAAAAGTGTGAAGGCAGAAGAAGAATCATTATTACTATCGTGTGTGGGTCGTTGCTACAATCCCACGCGCAATCCAAACTTTTGGCGGCGGAAGACAAAAAAAAAAAAAAAGTTTCTTCACTGACGTTTCTCGACTCGCTCAATGGCCATTATTCATAATAATATTATGATGCAGCTGTAGTGTGTTTGTGTGTGAGTGTGTTAATTATACGCGTATTGTAGAATTTTGAAACGAATGGCACCTTTCGCCAATCGTCCGGCCCCGAATGACAGGTTGGCTGTGGCGGAGGAGGAGAGTAGGATGACCGACGGTCGGCTCAAGTGCGTGCTGGTGGGCGACGGCGCCGTCGGCAAAACCAGTCTCATCGTCAGCTACACCACCAACGGATACCCCACGGAGTACGTTCCCACGGCTTTTGACAATTACAACGGTATGCATTTTTCTTTTTATTTATTTATTATTTGATTTGGGGTGGGATGCGAGTGTGAAAAGGACGAGAGATGGAATTTGAAGATACTTTAATATGCTGCTGAGGCTGGGAGCTACCGTAGTGTCGATGAAGCTGTGTTATGCAGGTGCCAGTGGGGTACAGTGCTTTATTTTAGCTCCTACAAAAACAAAATTATGTATTTACTGGATTTTTATTTTATTTTTAATAAGTAACCGAGTCTATAAGTTTATTTATTACTAAACCCCAAAAAAAAAAAAAAAAAAACACTCGTTGAATCTTAAAAATAATTTTATTTACCGGCAATTCAAAAAGTGCAGTCTTATGATTAAACATTAAAAACAGTCTCGAAACTCAAATAAACTTCATCAAAATCCAAATAAACTTTATTAAAACTCCTTTTTTTTTTTTTTTTTTTTTTGAATGCACTTAATGGGGTGAAATAAAATTCAAATAAAAGTCATTTACTGTAACTCGAGGAGACTATCTCTGCAAACTCTACACGTTAAAAACCGTGTTTATATAAACTCTACCTAATAAACGCCGAACATTTTAAACACAAATAAAGTTATTTAATAAAGTAATAATTATAAAGTTACTAAAAAAAAAAGTCGTAATTGATCAAATAAATAAATACAGTGGAACTCCAATATTCGTCCGCCCCAATATTCGTCAGATCCAATATTCGTCCTGTTTTTTCTGTAAAA
>JAQGAZ010000318.1:0-71944 GCA_034692225.1 Polydesmus complanatus | reverse complement strand
AAAAAAAAAAAAAAAACCCCCCCCCCCCCCCCCCCCCCCGCAAAAAAAAAAACACATTTTCAAACCACAAATAAAAATTTACCACAAAAAACAAAAAAAACTTTAAAAAAAAAAAATAAAAAACTAAAATAAAAAAATACTATACACGGTGTTCGTGAAAAAACCGCACCCAATCGAATTAGCATTAAATCTGTTTAATGATATAAATATTTTAATGACACACGGAAAAAAATTTCACTTTAATCACTTTTTTAATATGTAATTGCTCTATTCTGTGTTTTCAATGTTTACTTCCGGTCCTTAAGATAAGCACTCGCTATGCTCCTTACCTCACTACACAATAGCTTCATCCACTATCTCTCCCTGACTCACCCCCAGCACATACAAACACTTCCATCTCTCGTTTTGGTCTCTAGTAAGACCTTTTTCTCGCATCACACCCCATACATTTTAGTAGTCTACCTAATTTAAATCTGACATATTGAACAAGTGCGCCAACGTATGATAGGCTACAGCTGCATGGTGTCACGAGACGAAGTGGATAAAGCTGTCATGTATGCAAATGTAACATAGTGAGTGGGTCGAAAGCTTATATTAAGACCGGAAGTGAACATTCAAAACACAAAATAGAACAATTCAATATTACAAATAGTCTTTAAAGTGCAGTTTGTTCCATGTGTCATTCAAATATTAACATTATTAAAATCGAATTTAATACTAATCCTGTTGGGTCCGATTTTTTCCGTACACCCTGTATAATATTAAAAAAAAAAATTTAAAGCAATTCTCCATTTTAAAGAGAATAACATGTACGTGTATTGGAAAAGATAAAACTCCCTCCCACACCTCAATAAGTTTTCCCTTCTGCTTCATTTTATACATTTAAAAAAAAAAAAAAAAAGAAAATGAAAAATCAGTGGAGTGAATTAAGTCGACTTTTTTATAGCGGTTTTACCTACTTACATTATCTCCAGCAACGAGTGTGAAGTCACCGAAACACACGGCGTTATTATATAAACTTTTTTTTAAAAAAAAAATAATAATAATAATAATAAGCAGCCTAATTTCTACAGAAGAAAAAATATTTTTCCATATAATATAATACCTTTTTGCTATTGCACTTTCACTTCTCAACAACAATCGTCCGCGGAGCTAGTTAAACATTATCGATCAAAAAGCCGTCTATTATAATAATAAGAATAATAATTTTTCTTCACTCAAAACGCGTCATCCGCCTTCCCGTAGATAACATGCAAAGCCGTTTTTTTTTGTGTGTGTGTGCAGTTGAAGTGCGATGATAATCACTATGATACGTGCGCCGCGCAGGTATAGAGGAAACTCGCAATCAAAAGGGTGAACATCATTTTCTTTTTTCTATACTTAACATCTCAAGGCTAAAAATCACCTTTACAGAAACACTTTACAAAAAAAAAAAGTAAATAAAGACCATCAAAAAAAAAAAAAAAATTAATTCACTGGAATAATCTTTAAAAAAAAACTTTGTGACGTGTGTGTTGCAGTCTCAACGCTATGGCAAAATTCGTTATCATTATTTTGTTCGTGGAACGCCATGTTTACATTAAAAAAGCGTTAGACTTGACGTCCTTTTAACAAAATCAATAACACACGTACAAAACGAAATAAAGAAAGAAAAAAAAAAAGACTGATTATATATATCACGTACGACATGATATGATTGAAAGGTGCAAAATTATTATTATCGCGCGACGTTTGGTACGTTTTGTTACCGGTAAAAGTTCAAAAAAAAAAAAAAAAATAGAACATGGCTTTTATCATATTATAAATTATTATTAAAATGTCAAACTCTGAACGAGATAAAAAAAAAAATTTTTTTTTCTAATATTTATCGATAAAATTAAATAAAAAAAAAAAATTCACCAATTTTCTTATCAAATACACGGTGTCCCCCAAAAAAAACCGGACCCAATTGAATTTAGTATTAAATCTCCTTTTAATAATCGTAAATATTTGAATGAAACATGGAAAAACTTTAATTTAAGGACTTTTTTAATATTGAATTGTTCTATTCTGGGTTTTAAATGTTCACTTCCGGTCTCAACACCAGCATTATACCCACTCACTATGTTACGTTGCATCGATTCCAGCTTCTTCGTCCAACTCTTTTTCATGCAAACTGCATCATAACGTTGGCTTCCGATTTATTCGTTCTTTTCTCTCGTAAAAACCTTTTCTCGCATCACACCCCATAAATTTCGTAGTTTACCTCATTTAAGTTTATAGTGTTCCACGACTGTGTCATTCCAATATTTACATTACCTTCTGTATTAAAATGCTTTATCATTAATTCAGTTGAGTGCGGTTTTTTTCCGTACACCGTGTATATAACATACAGCACACAATATTTTTTGACGTGATCGGACTTTTTAGAATATTTCCGCCCTTGAAAATAATAATAATTACTGTATTTTAATTATCAGGTGTGCTTTAAATAAACATGTCAAACCCCCCCCCCAATTTCTTTAATTTAAAATTCGGCAATAAGTGAGTCATTGTTTATAAATTATAATTAAAAAAAAAAAAAAGGAACGAAAGAAAAAATGACGGTAATGAAATCGCCGCGTGCAATGTGTCTATTAAAAACGAATAATAATAATTATCAACGTAATTGTGTACTTACATCATCTAGTTAATTATTAAAAAAAAAATAGAAGGAAAAAGCTATGATGATAATGATGATGACATTATTTAATTAGACAGGTGTAAAGGAGAGTTAGAAGTCTGCGCGACATATCCGTTCGTGTGTTTTCACTGGTTACTACTACGGCTATGAGGGAGCTTCTTCTACCGCTCAAATGAATGGCTTGACCCGCGTTGACCGCGAACGAAACAAAGCTGCCTCTCGCTCTCTCTCCTAGAAATACGCGCACGATCACCTCGTTATCGAACCGATTGAACACACACTATTCGAAACACGTTGTTTGTCTTTTTTCTCAATTAAAAAGCCATTTAAAAAATATATTTTAAAAACAGAAAATAAACACGCGTTGATCTACGGTGCTACTGCTACTGCCGCCGGCGCACAACTCGTTACAACACGCGCCAAAAAAAAGTCTCCGCGGATTTTATTCCAAAGCTTCTTTTTTTCTTTTTCAAACAACGAACACCAGATGGCGTTTCGCTCGCGGGTTGCTATGGTTACCGGGCTAGTCCATTTTCGTAATAGAGGAAAGGTACGTCGTAAGAAGGGGGTTATCGCTTTTATCAATCGCTTTCTGACGGTGCGATATTAGCTTTTTTTTTTTTTTTTTTTTAAATAATAGAATTTTTAATTATCTCTTAAAATAGAAAAATTAATAAATAAGGGAACAATAAACTCTTAATTTTTTTTTTTAAAAACAAAAAAAGTTCAACTAACTTTTTTTTCTTCCTTTTTTTAAAGATTTTTGTTATTATTATTTTAAAAGTAAACATTAATGCGCGGCGTACATATGGGTTTTATCAGTATACACTGTGTTGTTATCGGCATGACAAGATAATTTATTTGAAAGCTTAAAAAAAATTTTCCCCCTTTTTTTTTTTCTTGTTAAAAATAAAAAAAAAAATTTTTTAAAAAAGGAAAATTAAATACTGACCCAAATAAAAATAATAAATTTCCTTTAAAAAAAAATATAATTTAGTGTTTTTTAAAATTTTTGCTAAAAATCGTAATAAAACATGAAATTCTCCCCATTTCCGCCACTCCATTTATCACTATATTTTTTTTTTATTTTAAAAATTAAAATTAATTTTTTTTTTTCGTGCCGGTACTTTAAAAAAAAAAAATCACATTTTGCATAAAAGTAGATCGCAATGAACTTTTTTCAAACTTTGACTGAAAGTGATCCGAGGTTTTTTCTATCACGTACTTCAAAAAATTCCACAAAATATAAAAATTCCTAACCAACCAAAAAAAAAAAAAAAAAAAAAAACCTTCTTAAAAATAAATTATGATTTTTTTAAATAAAAAAAAAACCACAACAAATGATAAACGATAGATAGAATGACACCTCGCATAGAAAATTTGTGATGGACCTTATCTCTCTCTCTTTAATAATAATAATTCTTCACGGCTAATCTAGAGCAGCAAAGCCCATAAATTTTGATTCTTACTAAATTACCGACAATCATGTGATCAATGATGCAGGTGGTTTTTGTGGTCGAATAAATACATATTCAAAAAAAAAAAAAAAAGGGTCATGGTTATCGTATACGGCTCACAAAAAAAATTAAATCTCTATTTCCGGAAACAAAAAAAAAAAAAAAAAAGATAATCGATTTCCATCATCAATAATAAAAAAAAGAACTTTTTCTCCTAAACGAGAACATGAGCTAATATCCAAACACACATTTTTTACCTTCGTCTTATTTTTAAAAATCGTGATTCTAATAAATCATTCATCGATAACATTATTTTGCTGTGCTCACCATCTCAAAAATTTTTCCTTCTTTTTTTTCTTAAAAAAAAAATGTAATTGGCATTTGACCTGTTTTCCCCACCTGAAGGCAAAGGTCACGCCCATGCTACTTCCAAATTAAAATAAAAAAAAAAGAATAGGAGAGCGAGGCTTTAACGCTGTCAATTTATTATTAAAACGGTGTGTAAGCATCGGTTTATCCACCTGCATTTGCCCTCGTGACCCACAACAACGAGAGAAGTAATGAACATTGAAAACAACCAAAAAAAAAAAAAATACCCCTCAACAATTGACGTCAAAACTCAACTCGGTCAATTCTTTTTTTTTATATATTCTTTTAAATACAAAAAGAAAAATCGGTATAGCGTGTTTATTATCCGTTGACAACGGTCTCGTTATGTTTTAAGAGACAAAAAAGCTGTTATATATAGATCAACTGTTCGCAATGAGAAAAACATGGAAAGTGAGATTGAGACCGGCAAACTCACCGTCTTGTTTCTCTCAACTTTTAAAATATTACAATACAGTAAATCCAACAAAAAAAAAAAAAACTAACTTGTATTAATCTCCGAATAAAAATTAAGAACATTCATTCATAGAATTCAAACGAAATCAATATAATCGCTACCGATATAAGATTATCGCCGATCAATTTTAAGTTAATAAAATGTAATTCTATTCCGCAAATAAGCAGAGTGAAAGCAGCGGGTACCTTATTCAAAAAAATAATAACCTCGTTCTAAGAAGTCCTGTATTGACGGGTTTCGTCCTAGATTCCAGAACCAGTACCAGTGGAATCGGTATAACAGGAAACCTTTCAGTTTCTCCATTGAATATAATAATAAAATAATATTATTTACCATAGTTCAATTTAATTAATGAGGTATAGAGTATTGGCAGCAAATCTTCGTGTTAATACGCTAATATTGGCAACGTTTTATTTCTCTCCTGCCACAAGGCCACTTCGATCAATGCCATACTGAGGTTAGAGCCGGCGGGAACAACGTGATAAAAAACCGCAAAAATTCGAACTCCATTGTTGAAAATAATAGGTTTGCTTTGATAGGTAAATACAGTACGTTGATAATAAAGTGCGGGGGTTATAAATTTTAAAAATAGCAAACTTTCACACACACAATTCATTTCACAACTTGGAAATGAATTTGTTCTAGTCATCACTTGATTTAAGCCGCGCGTAATAATTATTCGTACCCACTATAGAATTTAATAAAATATATATCTTAACTCACCCGATGATGATTCAATTTCACTTCAATATCTTCCACAGTCCATTCTGATTTTCTATAAATCGGTCCCAACTGAATTTCCATGCCACGAATCCATTTTCGAAGAAAACGCATTTGACACGCAATATCTGCAATTTAAATAAGACATTTGTTTAATCAAATGCAAAGAAAAAAGTTATACAATGTAGAAAAATACAGATAAATAAATTTTATAACATGCTGACAAATTCAAAATAATAAAAAAAAGTACCGTTCTAAAAGCTACTAATGGACCATGCATACACAGTGTGGCACAAACGTGATGAGAGTGTCTTAGTTTTTATTTATTATAAATCAATAATATAATCTTTTAAAGTTGCTGCCTAGGTAAGCTACCCACCACAGAAGACCCCCTTCCGCTACTCTTAGCACAATTCTGGAACCTCCCAAAGATGAACCATGCATATACTGTAGTATTTATTTAGCTTTTGAATGCTGAACCACAGCACCAAATAAAGACGAAAGTGATTTATTAATTAAGGCAACGAAGCAGAGCCCCGATACTAAATTCCTGAAACCAGTAAAATGTTGGGCCTCCTTAAAAACCATTTTTGCCTCATAAAAAAAAAAAAAACTTAAAATTGTATCATTCATCACCATCAGCAAACATTAAGAAAATCGTGACCGACTCAAATGTGCATGGTTCCACTTCAAGGAGAAACCGAGTCTCCTTTGGTGAGTAGTTTTCTTAAGCGTCTACTTTAAATGGACTAGTGTTAAATCTTTGTAATAATATTAATACTAAAATAACCTCATCATTTTTAAATTCTACTGCAGCTGGTAGATGACGCGCACCCAGGATCATTGAAGCAGTTAACACCGAGTGGGTAAACCGTGCATTTTATTTGGTATTATCGTAAAACATTCTACTAATAATTGATCGAGTTACGAGAAGTATACGAGATCTGTTTATCTAACATAACGAATGAAGTACGTGAGGTGTCCTTTTTTATTCATCTTTGTCGGTTTAGTCAATTTAGTTTAGGTCCTTTAGGGTGTCCTTCATGTGAAAGAAAGGAGTGCGTCATTGTACTTGATTGCAATCCAATTTCGCTTTCCACCGAGTGCGGCCTTCTTTAAGCCGGTGGCACCACTCCTTCATTTGATTTTCACTTTAATTATTGTCAAAATGCCTTTTTTTTCTGCTACCCTGCAACCTCTCCTTTAATTAAAGGACACCTTCCGTGTTTCATTTATTTAAAACCCTAATAATTTTTGCTCAGTCTTCGTAGTCGTACGCAATGAATAATAGCCTAAAAATGCAGTCAAGTAAAATTTTGAATTCTAATTAGGCTACTATTCAAGCTAGCTATCGCAAAACAAAATTGCGTGTATTAATGATGAATCACTGCCATAACTATAAGCGATGACTTCAATTTGCTAATTTTTTTAAATCAAAAATACAGTATTGTACTTTATGAAACCACGTTATGAGAAAAAAAACTGAATTCTTTGCTATGAATTTTTAAAATATTGTGTAATCACCTTATTTTAACCATGACTCCGTAGTCAACATAAAATAATCAACTGCTGCACATGTTTTTAACAGATATAAAACAAGACCCATTTCTCTTAAAAGACGTAAAAGATGGAAAAATCCATAGCTTTTAAGTTACGAAATAGGTAGCACAACAGCTATTTACCCTGGGACTTGACGGGAAAAAAATAACAATCTTGTTGCTAAAAAAAATTAAGTCTCCAAACTTCACTGGCTTTCCTTTCGGACGCTTTAAAGTTGCTCAATGTTTGTTTATAAAATATGCTTCCAAATCTGGAAGTAGCCAGAACCCCCAAGGTACATCTGTTTTTCCTACTTTATACTCGTCTTTCAAACGCATTGCACGTCGGCAAGAACAGCGGCACATCTGGAGAAAGTAGTTTCGCGGAAAGAAATATTCCTTTCATCATTGAAAAAATGTTCACCTTTTTCTTCTAAACTTGTACTTTCTCCAGATGTGCCATCGCTGGTCTTTCTTCCTACACCGCATCTAGCCTAGTCTTATTAGAATTAATTTACAATAATTATTGTTAATACCTCTCTTTAAGGTGCTTTTTTCATCTTGATGTTCCTCCGGAGACACGTAATGTTGTAGAGCATCCCATTTTCGATTCAGAGCAGTCGTCCTCATCGTTATCTCGTCCGAATTAGTCGGACAAGAGCGAAAATTTTTAGACTGCTCGTTCAAAACCAGAATCTTGGAAGCGAATATTTTCAACTCATCCTTAAATATTCCTTCTCCTTTCGATATTTTGCCTTCCAGTTCTTCTCCCCAAGTCCACAGCTCGTTATAACAAGAAAAAAAATCTTCGATGGTCCAGGTATCGCAAATTTGATAATCTTCCTCGTCCCAAGACAGCTCGCCATTGGCTTCTTTACAACTGGCGATGAGACCGTCGTCCATAAGATAATCGTAATTAGGTTGTAAAGCTTCCCAGAACTCATCTCGTTTCTTTTGAGATTTTTCCACGTAATTTCGAATAAAGTCTAGATTCTTTCTCCGAGGAAGCGTAGCGGGAGTTCCTCCGCTCTCATCCTCTTGATTGATCCCATCTCGAAGAGACGACATTGAGAAACTTGCTTTCATCTTTAGGCTAAAACAAAACGAGTAATAAAAAAAAACTTTTTAAAACAATAATATTTCTGGTATTGTATTTACACAAGTGTTACAATCCATACAAACACGCCCTGCTAGCTATACGGCCTTCAAATTCAACTTTCTGTCGTAGCATAATGTGATAAAATAAAACAATTTAAAATGCCACAACGTGTTAACGATCGCTAGAAAAATCTTCGGTTAAAAATGACGTTGTCAATAGCATTGAACGTGTATTATCATAACCGGTTTAAAATCAAACACAAGCAGTAATGTTGTAATAAAAAGCAAAAAGAAATTTAAAACGCGCGCAACGGATTCAAAATTAAACGTGACGACATTGTAGCAAATTTGAATTACAATTTTAAAAAATTATAAACTTAGTAAATCCTAAATTCACTAGAGTTTTCTATAATAATAATTCATTAAATTCTTGTTTTTCCTTTTTTTAATATGGTTCAATGCTAGAGTCGAGAGAGCAACAAGACATTGATTATTTAACCAACAAAATAAATCATTCTGAAAAAAATACAGAAATAAAAATAACCGTAGAAAGACCTTGAAGTTTCTAAAAATTTAAAATCAATTCGAAATTAGTTTTACTCGAACCCCTAGTTCCTTTATAGCCTAATAAAAAATTTCTTAAAAATACATAAAAATCAATATTTAAATGACAGCAGTCTTCACGCAACTACTGAAACAAAAAGCAAATAATAATAACAACAAAAAATGAAAATAAAGTAGGTCAAAAAAAAATTTAAAATTTAAATTATTAAGATCAAGCATGAAAAGTTACATTCTGCCAAAATAATATTATAAACCTTATAAATTATTGAAACGTTATTCTAAACCACAAACATTATAAAATATTTTTAAAAATAATAAAACTCACTTTCCGTCTGCTGTTGCAGCGATTTAACCCAATCGTTCTTTCAATATAATCTATGAAAATTATTACGCCAAGTTTATAATATTAATTCCATATTTGGTCATCATCAAACAAGCTAAATCACACTCAATCCTTGTATTCAATTCTATTTATTTATGCGGTCGACAACCTAAAAGTAAGCGTTAAATAAAATAAAAAAGAGTAGGATGATCATTCTAAAGTTCGAATCTTCCTCCATTCGTATCAGCATTCACATTCACACACATACGACCAACCGTTATTAATAAGCCAACAGAGTAACAAAGATCTTCCCTTCTAATCCCTGTCAACGATTCTATTTCGCAGAAGAGAGAGAGAGAGAAAAAACGAGTATATAATTTACGTGTCACTCATCACAAACAAACATGCGAATACACTTTCATCTTCAATAACGATCATCAAACGCTCTGAAAACACGCTACAAAAAAAAAAAAACCAAGATTGAAACATGCACCAAAAAAATAAAAGAGGGCAATAGGACATAGTTAACAAAAGCAAACAGATGGCGAAGTCAAGTCACCACACCACAGAGCCTATATTTCAAACTAGAAAAAATTATATTATTAAAGCGGCTTAATCGTAAAACGTTTCGGAGGAGATCAAATTCTTATATTAAAAAGTTGTTCTTGTCATCTTCATTGGCTGACCAAATTTCTTTTTTTTTTTTTTTGGCTTACATCCAACATTCAAAACTAGAAACTGGATAAATAAAAAGCAGACGTGATAAATAAATTATTGTCAAATAAATAAAACCACTTCGTGAAGGTCAAAACACCAATTAAATTTCACGATGTCGGTTTTTATCGAAAGCCCTAGAAATAAAACCGTTATGAATTCAATAAAATTATTGAAGAAGCAATTTTAAAATCAAAACAAAGATCGCTCAACAATTAAATTACATTAAATTCAACATGTAACATTGTAAATAAATAAAGAAAAATGTAAATTACCTTTTTTAATAATAAAAGATATCCCTGAATTATTATGAAATTCCAACAGCAAAAAAAAATCGGTGGTTCCCCGTTTCAAAAATTTAAAGTTGTTTTTCTCATTTCTAAAAATTGAAGAAAATAAAAAACAAATTATTATTTTAAAAATACTAATAAATAATTAAAATTCGTGCTTTTAGCTGGCCCCAAACATTCGGGTCCTCCAATGAGAAGAAAGCCGCGGATGAACCAGCCGAGATAATACTGCAACCCTCACCAAATTAAACGATGATCTTCCTCAATGAAGAAGAAGAAGAAGGTCGAAGAGGACGGGGTCCAAACGATATTCATCTCTCCATCACAGTCAGTCTGCTTATCTGTCCAATTGCAACTGAAATAATAATAAAAAAAGAAAATTTTTTTGATAAGCATCGATCGACTTTACTTGAATTTTTGAAAAATAAACTTTTCAGTTAATATTTTCCAACAAATAATAATATTATCTGATAACCTTTTTTTTCTCGAGCACCCACCACCACCACTCTTCATTCTCTTTATTCATTTTCGGTTTTCAAGAGTGAGAGAGAGAGAGAGAGAAAAAATCGAATACAATAAATGTCAGTCTTCCCAACTTCCTTTCTCTCGGTATTATTTATTTTTATACAGTTTTCGTGTGCGTGTTTTTCAGCGTTGTGTGTGATCTTTCCCTTTTCACCTACGAATCAAATATTCTCGAGACCCTGCATTATTATTTTTTTTATTCTTCTGTTGTTACCTTATAGTACTACTCTTCCTTCACCTCATCAGCCATCATCTTTTCGTCGTTATCAATTATTATTGTAAAATAGAATTCATCGAACATCCATCTCTCATCGTTCACCTCTTTACTCGTAACACCTGCGAACACCATTCGTTTTTGTTTTGTTTTGTGGGTGAGACGGCCACTTGACAACGGATTTAGGACAACATTCCCCCAAAAAAAATATTAAACAATTTCAGCCATAAAAGTGCGAATCCATCTTCACCTTTTTATGTTTATACAATGTACGTGTAGCGTTAAAATTATTAATATGAAGTTTGGAAATTTGCTTTTTCAGCAGTATAATATTATGTTCATACGCCGCAAGTGTTCCGAAAACATGAAATGTTTGCCAAGTGACTAACGTCATATTATGAGTACGGTTTTAAAAAATAAATTTAACAGCTGTTATCTCTTTTAGGAAATTATGATCAGAGATACAAAAACTCAAATTCGAATTTACAGGTTTTCTTCATTCAAGAAAAATTTTATCCGCGTCCGCGTATTTTCCGATATTGAAGGCTCCCAATGTTCTCCGCTCCCAATTTTCGTTCGAATTCTCAAATATTATAATAATTATGAGGTTTATAATACTAATTTTTCTAAATAAAGAAAAAAAACAGACATTTATGTTAATAATTTTTAGACCGAAAAATTCAATTAAAACAATTATTATTATTATTATTAAATGGTCAAATTAATTCTCGTGTTATATTTTATGTTTACATTTCTTCTGGTACATGTTTTTCAATTTTTCTCCCACAGGTAACAACTGATAATGTATTTACACAACTTCCTATGGGAAAACTGATTTCCGCTTCGAATCTTTCCTTATTATTATTATTATTAATGTATTGAAAAAAAAAGAATATGGCAAAACGCATCTTCGATATTTTACAAAGTTTCCTATAGTAAACTGCATCTCGCGTTGAATCTTTTGGCTCTAAATCCTGTTTTATTTTTTAAAAAATATATATATAGGATTCGTGACATATTCTTCAATCACGTAAAAAAGTTTTACTGTGTTTTGTAAATAATATTTTTATCTAAAACGCGTAATGTATTTAACGTTAATCCCAAGCGGAAACCAGTATTTATACTCAAGGTATAGATAAGAAATTTCTTAAACTGGCGCAAAAATGTAAGTTCAAGTAGTTGCTCGAAATAAAAATTAGGTGCAACTCATAAGTTACAATTTTTTAAAACCAAAAACAAAAAAAAAACTACAGAAATTTTAAGAAGATAAACAGCGGCATGTTAAATTTTTGTTGAGAGAACTTTGAAATTAGTTTCTATTGCGAGGCAAAAAAAGAAAAAGAAAAAAAAATGCTATTTTTAAATGAAAAACCCAAATAAAAAGTTTTAATTTCAAGCTCCAAGAGTTTCGAAATCGACAAGGACATAACATGTTCATTCTTCGTTTCGCTCGGTTGCCGACAATCACCAATTTTATTAATTCAGGTTCCGCTTTTACCTTTTTTTCCTTTCCTTATGATCTTTACACGAAAACCTCTATACTGTTACTACCAACTACAAATAAATCTAATCGAATACAAATTATTGTAAAAAAAAAATATTATACCGGTAATTCATTTTCTATTTCTACGGTATTTAAAATTGTATACGTGTAACTTCATAATATCCAAACTTTTTATAGCTAAAAATTACTGAGCTATTACAAAACAATAAAAAATTAAAACGTATTTTAAATCATTTCATACGTCAAAATAATTCGCATTTTTTTTTTTAAATAAATAAAAGAAAAATAAATAAATTCTTGTCTATGTTCGGCGCCCCACCATGTGACCATCAAACCATGTGAGCAAAATCACACGATAAATTGAGTACACTTAATAGCTTTAAACTACATGATTTTTATTTTGCAACCTTAATTTCCGGTTACAACTCATTTCATTAAGGAACAATTATTATTATTTTAAAAAAGGTGATGTGTTCGAGAACAATTAAAAATTTTAAAAAAACCCTACGTAACTCGCTTTTAACAGCTGGCGAGAAGAATGTTTATTCCACTTCCTTTTTTTTTTTAGTTGAATAATAGTGAAATATCATTACAACGAAATCAAGATGCTGTATCAAGATGCTTATAACAAAACATTGAATTAAAAATGCACTTTTAAACCGGTTTTTAATCTGCAATCAACATTTTAATCTAAGTGTTTTTAATTTTGATTGTTTTTTTTTTTTTTTCCTCGCCTCGTGGACATCGGTACAGTAACTCGAAATAACAATTTTGATATTTTAAGCAAATAATTCTGAATGCAAAGATTCCAAAAACGAAGAGTAAGGTTTACAGTAGGAAGTAGACCTACAGTAAAATGTTGTAAATGCAAGAATTAAAAAGTTTCAGGGCGGAACTCAGGGTTTACGAACCATAGAAAACCGTGTTCATTTTTATGAATTTTCTCCATTAAAAAAAATAATAAAAAATTAAAATTCCAATTTCAAAGTGCATTGGATTCGAAGCGAAAAGCAGTTTACCCATAAGAAACCATGTTAATATCAGAGACACATATTCGCCACTGTCATTCTTATAAATGGGATTTAGGGAAAAAACCCGTTTTATTTTTAAACATAAAATGACAATAATTTTTTTAGCATAGTTTTTTTTAAAAAAAATTCTTAAATTCAAGTTCTTAAAACAAACTTTCGTTGTATCGACGTTTTTTATTGTTACTACGAGAGTGTGTATTTCACGTTGTTATCAGCTATGTTATCCCTCCCCCTCAAAAAAAATAGTCTGCGTCTAATAATAATTTTGTCAATTAAAAATCGATAAGGCGGCCAAGGTTTTTGGGCAGGTGCATCATTCTCCCCCACCCCCCCCCCCACTCCCCTCCATTCATCAGACGGCAGTTTCGATCAATTTCCACAAACTCTCCTATAGCAATAATAATTATAATAACATATAGGATATCGCGTGAACCGCGCGGCAACCGAACGGGGAAGTTCCCAGAACAACAAACGGAACCCATCACTACTACTATCAAACGAAATAAATAAATAACACAACCTCATTCGTTATTCAACTTAATTACGAGCAACCATCATTCATTCTTCTTCCTCGAACCCCACCCACCCCAACCAAACAAAACTAAATAGTCCTCATTAACCGTTCGAAATCTTTGCCCGTTTCCACGGTCAACAAACAAAACAAAACGCGGGGAGGGGAAAAATTATTATTATTCTAACTAACTGCCCCGAAAACAAAAATCGAGCTATCAAATTATATAAAAGAAAACTTCTTCTTCCACGTTTAGAGAAGAGAAAATGTTCATTTATTACATTACCCAGTACCAAAAAAAAAAAAAAAAAAAAAGCCGAGGCGTGAAGAGATAAAAAAGTCATTGGCCTCCCCTCAACCAAACATAAAAAAAAATACTCACGTCGAGTGCGAAAAATAATAATAATAATAATAATCAGAAGACACGAGTGGTAAAAAGTTGACTAGAGACAAAAATCAATTTTTTTCCCTCCCCTCAAAAGTTACAGCTATTTTTGGAATTATTATTAAAAAAAAAAGGGGGGGGAAGAGAGTGTTATTAGACAGGAGGCACACGCGCACTCTCACTCTCGGTCATCATCCATCCCTCGGTACCTAAAAAAAGGTTAATAAAAACAATGCCGCTGAACTTGTTCATTCACCGGCTAATTAACTATACAGGAAATGAAGAGTGCGTGCGACTATTATTATTATTATCATTATCATACGCGAGCTCTATGTACGCAATTTCACAGCGGATAATCAATACACTTCTGCTTTTTTTTTTTTTTTGGTACCAATTAATTTTTATACATCAATATTTTTACGCTAACACCTCCATAAAAAAAAGAGTTTTACGCAGCTTTTCTAGGGGGAGGAAACTCTCATTCACTTCGTATCATTTTTTCTGGACTCCATAACTCGATAAATTTACAATTTTAAAAATGTCAAAAATTTTATTAATTAAAAAAAAACCCCGCTTACGTAATTATTATTAATTAATTCACTCTTCATTTTACATTTTAGGACCATTGACAAAGTGGGTCTTCCCCCCCCCCCCTCCTTAATTTGAGAAAGTATCAGAAAACATCATCAAATTCCAACGATTTGAATACAGTAATTATTTGAAATTTCGCGCAAACTTTTCAAAGCACGTGCTATGGCTGAAAATCGGATTTACAAAAAAAAAAGCGTAGGCTGAAAATAGTCTCAAAATCAGATCTGTACGGTAGACTCCCAAAATTTTCGCACTTCTGAAGTAATATTCGAATACATTTTTTTTTAAATAATAATAAAAAAAAAATCTGCGAGAGTTTAGGGAAACCGGAAGTGATGGCGCAAATGAAGGATAATAATAATTCTTATTATTAACGCAACGTCATTACATAGAATAGCGAGTTGTCATTGTTTAACCAGAAGGGGGGGGGGGGGAGGAAATCAGTCATTTGCTTAGAGAAATTGCTGGTCGATGAGTAGGCCTAGGTATGCGCCACCACAGTGTGTACACAACAGTAATAATTATTATTGCGAAAGGTGCACATTCACTTTTTAAACGGTCAATTACATTTTTTTTTTTTTAATTGAAATTAAACAACAAAAAAAAAAAAAAAGTTTAAAAAACATTCCATGAACTTGGCTTTGAAGTTCAAACGGCCGAAAAAAGTTGTACGCACCAAGCGGTGGTTCAATAAAAAGTAAACCAAACTTTTTTGTTTTTCTATTATCTCTTAGTACAGTACCTGATAATAATTATAATACAGTATTTTCCAGATATTTAAATAATTTGCGCCAACAATATTATGATTCCATTATAATAAAATTAAATGTATTGAAATACAATACATCTGGGGAATACAGCCTTGTTTACATTGAATTGTTGGTACCGTATTTGCGGCAAAGTATATTCAAACAGTTTGTATTGTATTTGGCGGTTGACAAAAATAAAAAAAAATAAAAAAAAAACAGTAAATTATTAAAAAACGTAAAAATTTTAAAAATATTATTAATAAAATTACGGTTTTTGAATGACTTACAAGGTGATTCCATAAAAAGTAAACCAAACTTTTTAACTACCGGCTACCAAATTTTTTAAAAAAATAATTTTATAAACAAAATATTAAAACTTAATCTATAAATTCTATTAATAATATTTTTAAAATAGAAAACTATGCACATAATAATAATTATTATTTTCCGGTTTCCATTTTCTGTTAAAAAAAAAAAGTTGAACGTTTGAAAATTCAATACTAGTAGATTCGTTTTTTTTTTTTTCGGTATTTATGATGTTAAAAATATCTAAAACTTATTCTTTATTGCACGTATTATTATTTTAATTTATTTCTCCCAAAAAAATTTTTTTTTTAAAAAAAAAAATAATACCAAAATTTGTATTAAGATAAAAAAAAATAATTTATGGCTTTTTAAATAACCAATAAAAATCCCATGATCAACACGCAGATAAACTCAAAAATTTATTATTTTCTTTCAAATTTAATTAAAAATGCTATCATCATCATTAAGAGAGGTTTTGGTTGCACGATAAAGTAATAATAATTAAATTTCTTTAAAAAATTCCCCCCCAAAAATTAATTTTTTTTTAATTTACCAACTTCAAATAGAATTAAAACTCCGTAATAAAAATTTTCAACCAATCGAAAAAAGTACATGTATAGGTTATAAATAGAAATTGGTTTCGAGTAAATATTCCAATAGCAAAATTACATGTTATTACCTATAAAAATAAAAAATAAAATATTATTTTGCGGTAACCACTTGGCAACACCGTAATAATAATATTGTTTTTGCCATCGAGCTTTTTCAATCGATCAGCGTGACTAATATTATTATTATTATTATTAGGTGGTTGTGGTACCCCGGAAATTCGAAATCGATATTTTAAAAACAAAAAAGTTCGTGTTAAAATAATAATTTTAAGAACACCAAAAATTGAGAAATTTGGTCCACGCGCATTCACTCTACTTTTTCTTAGAGATAACAAATCCGCGATTTGAATTTTTAAGAATAAATTAAAGTCAAATCTAGTTAAAGTGTCGGAGATCTGGAGCTGTGTTAAAAAATAAAAAGCGAGTAAAATTATTATTGTTAAGTGTGTGTTAGATAACCTTTCGTAATTAAATACGAGGCTGAGGGCGAGTGAAAGCGCATTCGATTCGAGCCTTAACTCACGACCCCAATTTTCTGTTTTCTTAAATTTATTATAATAATTATACAGCCATAAAAAAAATTTATTCCGCTCGCCAATTAAAAAAAAAAAAACTTAGCAAAAAATTATCATTATTAATGCCATCATCACCTCTACGTTATATATACTGTACACGGTGTTCATAAAAAACACGTACCGGTACCCAACTCAATTGATATCAAATTCGATTTTAATAATGTAAATATTTGAATGACACGTGGAAAAACTGCACTTTAATCATTTTTTTTTTAATATTTAATTGTTCTAATTCTGTGTTTTGAATGCCCACTTCCGGTCCTTAAGATAAGCATTATACCCACTCACTATGTTGCATTGCATCGATTACAGCTTGATGGAGTTCGTCTCATGAACAATTCAATATTAAAAAAGTCTATTTAAAATAAAGTTGTTCCACGTGTCATTCAAATATTTACATTATTAAAAAAAGATTTTAATACTAATTCAGGTTGGGTGCACTTTTTTACACTGTACACAGTGTACAATAAAAATTAAAAAATGAAAATTCATCGTAAAAAAAAAAATTATTCAATAATAATTCTAGAAAAATTCCACCGCAAATACAGTTTCCGCAGCCTTATTTTGAACCGAGCACAAATTTTGCACGCCTTAATTAATAATAATAATAATAATAATACACTTCCATAAAATTAATGTACGATATAAATAAATAAATAAAATAGGAGAGTATGTTTACCCTTGTAAAATTTTGTTGATCCAGGAAGTTAAGAAAATGATTATCGACCTCGATGGTTGGTTACAGTAAATACCGTCTGCGGAATTAATTTTGAAACCGTTTAAAATTTTTTTTAACCACTAATAATAATTTTTCTTCTTTCTCTTCATTAAACTAAACCTTGACTTAAAAGTTTAAAACTAAAAATAAAATTATATATATATATAAAAAAAAAAAGCGCTTGGTTTCAAGTGTTTGTTAGCACCGCCCTTAAACACATTTCATTAACCAAATGAAATACGAGCAGAAAAATCACTTTCAGAACTACGCTACCAATTAACTTTGTGACCCACATCGAGTTACATGTGTGTGGCAGCCAAAAATAATAATAATAAAAAAACACTGATCGAAACGCCCATCTTTTTTTTTTTTTACTATTATTTTCCATAAATTATTATTATAATAATAATAAAATTGAAAATTATTTGTTTGAGATCAAAGTTTCAACACGTACAAATTATTTTGGCGCTTTTGAAAAAGGGTGAAAAAAAAAATTGATACCTTTTTGCTCTCTCTCACTCACTCACTCCCTACAATTACAATCATTAAACTCTTAAAATTTAACATAAAAAAAAAAGAAATCTATAAACGTTAAAGGGTTTGTAATTTTAAAGTTCTATAAAAATTGAAAAACGTAAACTCGAGATTTTTCGAAAATTCGTGTTACTAGTTTAGAATTATTAATATTGAACAGAGATTCACCTTGTTCTTAGAAAAAACCAGCCCGGTATCCCATCAATCATTTAATATTTTTGTTCTCAACGATCATATCTCATCAATTGAATTAATAATTTAAAATTTTTAAAATATAAAATATAAAATTTATATTATGCGCAATTTGTGATTTTGAAGCGATGATATGGGGGAGAATATTTGAGCGAAAATGAAATTATATTTATATTACCTCGACAGAGGTGGCAAAGATTAAAATAAATAAAAATAAAAATAAAATAAAAATCATCGTCGCTTAAGCAAAATTATTATAAGACAATAGAAGATTATGCTTATGGCATCATTAAAAATTACATAATAATTATTATGGTTATTTATAGGAAGAAAAAAAAATTGATGTTTGAAATTTTTAAATAACAATTGTGACGTCATGGTAGTCTTAAGAATAATTAATTTTTTCTTTTAACTGTTCATAATAAATACACCAAAAATTCCTAAATTCTTACGTCATAAGAGGCATTTTCTAAAATAATTTTTTTTTTGCATCTTTGTAAATTTCATTTTCTTTCGGAAATTTTTTGCACTCTGCATAATAATATTTGTTAATTTTTTTTTACACCATAATACTGTTTACTGTTAGAAATTTGGCAGTACCACAACTTATCTTCCGAGTCATATTTCTCTTTGATTGACTGTTTTTATTTTTTGGGAACTTTTATCAACAAGGATAAAAAAAAGAGAGAGAGAGAGAGCATTTCGTAGTCGAAGGGAAATAAACAATAATTTTCATACAGTGATGATAAGCATTTCTCTAAATAAAAGTTAATTGTCAAATTTTTTTTAAAAAAATTTATGGCATATAGGCTAATAATAATTCCGTTATGGTTGTCACGGTACCATAAATAAAATATACATTTCCAATGCAATTTTAAGCCCATGGAGAGAGCTCCAAAACTTCACAACACTCTGCATGTTAAACTGCATTAAACCTCGTTGATTTTATTTTTGACTACCACTGCTTTTATGCCAGAATTATTTTTGAGAAAATATCTTCGTGCCATAACTGTCATAACATAATTACGTGCTATAAATTTAAAACAATATAGACAAATAATTTTTTACCGGTATTAGAAAAATTATTGTTTTATCTCGCAACATGTCAACAATCCCCTTCAAATCCCTATAATATACTCTTTGTTCCAATTCATATTTTCTTATTAATTAATCTGTGTATACATTTGTATTTTTTTTTATACACGTAGTAGATACAATGCTTCTTTGCAGTTGTTTAACAGTGTTTTTTTTAAATCACTTTCGTAGAATTGAAATTTGAGTGAACACGTAAACTGATAAATCGAGTTATCACCAAATTTACAGTTAAACGAACTCTCTCTCTCTCTTGAGTGATTAATGACACTCAAAAAGTTGTGTTAAACAATTATTAAAACTACTTTACTGTGTTTGCCATGTTAACCTTTTTTTTTCATTTCGAAAAGTTTGTGTCGTTGTATGAGCCGTTCGAAACCGCGCGTACCAAACCGATCTATAAACAGAAAAATAATCTGTCAAACTTCAGCCTTATTAAACTTACACAAGCTCCAAACACATACACGGTTTCAGATAGTTTCTACAGATGATCCCAAAAACAAAAACAAGGTGATTAAAATTATTATTTGTCAGCAACTTAAGAAGTTGGGCTCTTAAAAAAAAATATCCAACTGTTTTTAATGCAATTCAACGCTCGTCCTATTTAATTTCTTACAAAAATGTTGATGCGTATTAAAATTCCGCGCTCGTTTTTCTTTCTGTTGGGATTTAGAAAACTGGATTTTCACACCCTTTAAATACTGTACCCACCAAAAAATCTTTTTCCATGTCGTTAACTGCCAAAATAATTATTAAAATTATTATTGCTTTCGGGGTTGGTAAGAAAAAGCGAATGAGGAAGTAGATCACACCACACACATACACACCGTAAAGTCCATGTAATAAAACTCACGAATTAATTTTTCCTGAAATTAAAGTGATGCAAACGAGAGCCGGTCGAGTTGACGTCACCCGGCTAATTCAATTAATGTTACGGTATTACGAAAAAAAATAATTGTTACTTTTTTATTTTGTAGCTTGGCGTTCAGCAGGATTCGAAATGGCGGGGGATCATCTTGTGTAAGGAATTTTTGGGTACGTATATACGTACGGCCACGAAACTCGATAATAAAATAAGTAATCAATACTCGACCTACTATAACACAAACTTCATACATTGTGAAAAATGAGAACGATTTATCTTCGCTGAAACGACGAGGAGAAGGCTTACATACAAATCAATCGGTCTCTCTCTCTTTCGCTCATATAATATGGCCACATATTCAAATCCGTCAGCGGCGGCGATTAAAATTTTTTTTTATTATCGTAACATATTAAGCTTACCGTTTAAAATCCTAACTCGTCGTTTTTAGATGTTGACAGTTATTCATCCATTTTATTAGGATCCTCCACGTTGATTCGGCACACAGACAAATCTACCCGCATTCCTAATACGGCGAAGCGCGATTTCCAAAGACCACCATCAACTTTTTTTGGCCGCTGTTTTCAGCGCTTTTTTTTTTTCTTCTTCTCGTTTTTTAAGAGGATAAAGATAGTGACGTTCCTTCGCTACTACCAACGCCACCTAGTTTCTTACCGAAAGAGCGGGATTATCTCTCTGCTCCAAATGAATCAAAAAGTTAGTTATAGAAATTGTTAAAAGATGGCGCTATTTACGCCGCACCCGCTTAAGGCGTGTTTACAACAATCGTCAACAAAAGTTTCGTAACTAACTTTTCCAAAATAATAAGTTTAAATTAAATAAATTAATTTATCGAGTATTAAAGTGAAATAACTTTTTTTAAAAAAATATTTAATAATTTGTCATTTTTTAAAATTACACATTTTATTTTTCAATTAAAATTGATACATTTTGGTAAAATGCGGCTGATGTAAACAGCTGTGTTCACATTTTCACCACAGCTCGCATAAACGTCATCATCAGTGAGCGGCAGCAGCCATGTTTGTTGTTGATACTTTCCCCCCCTCCCCGATGGAACAATGAACATGTATAATTGATGCACCAATCAAGTTTGAAATAAAACTTTTTTTTTTTTGTTAAAAGTATACAATATTAGAAATAAAGGTGGAGCCACCGAGTGATATTCGGAAACTATAATTTGTGAACAACAAGATTGAATCAAACCTTCCATCTTCTTTTTTTTTTTAAAAAAAAGAAAACTTGAATGGAGTTAAAACTTTGGTAAACAACAAAAAAAAGTTTTTTTTTTTGGAGGACAATTCGAAGCGAAGTAAGTTTTTACGTTTTACGTATATAAAAATGAATATTAAATAGTATTTTTGAACCGTTGAAATTGTTCTTTTGACTTGGCAGTCTTTGTTAATGTAAAGCAAAAAGAAAGTTTTAATGTAATATTATTATTTTGGTCCTATGTAATATTACCTGCAGGTGCTTGTTTGGACTTGTTAAACTGAGAAGTCATCATGAGCAAGGTGTCTCTCTCCCCCTCCTTTCCCCGATGTTTTTCTTCAGAGTTTCCTGTAGTTATCCCCTACGTAGTAGCCTTTATCCTTCTTTTTTTCCCCCACCTTCTTCTTCTTCTTCGTTTTACCCTCCTTCCTTTCGTCGAACCATAGAAAAGACAGGAGGAGGGGGATAAATCGAGGTCAAGAAAAAAAAAAAACCTTTTCTAATATTCATACACAACTTTGTTGTTGGTCCTGGCAACAAGTCTGACTCACTCGGTCCAAACTTATTCAAAAAAATTATTGCGTTTTTCCGATCGTTTTATCACAACTTCTCGTTAATCTCCAACTTAAAAAAAAGTTTGTTTGTTATTATTATTTTTGTTAACTAGAATAAAAGTGGCTTCCAGAATCATAACGAGGTAGCAAGCGCAGCAGCATGAGCATTTTCAACTGTCAACTTTGATTAACAACGGTACTGACAGGTAAAATCAATAATACAGTAGTTCTTAATCGTCTTAACTCTGATGATAAAACTTTTAAACATTAGAACTTTTAAAAATCCGAAAATGGAGCACGTACCTTCTTCTTCCGCAACTTTCTTAACCGGTGATCATCATATTAATAGTATTTGTGCTCCGGTTCGTCGAAACCGTCCCAAACTCATTCCGCCACCTCTGGTCCTACCCATCGATGTTACCAGTCTCACCGAGTTCGCCATCATCGCTACTAGTCCTCGCAGTCCACTCATGCAGAAGAATCTTCCAATAAGAAAACGGTAATATGGTTTATTCATTTAAATCTATACGTGTATTTTATAATAATTTATCGATTGTTACTTATTAAATTTTCAGAGCTTTGAGTTGTTCTAGTATGGAGGCTGTTCAATCTCCGATTCCAACGTCTGGTATTCTTAGTCCACCTGCATTTTCTTCCATAAACAACAAGTATTTAAGAATAATAAAAAAAAATAGTTATAGGAAATTTAAATATTTACTTTTGATTTTAGTAATGAAGATACTGCGGTTTCTTCTCCCTCGCCGTATCCTCCTTCATCTTTTAATCCTTATGATATCGCTGGTTTGCAAGTAACCAACTCTCGTAACGGGTCGTGGGCTCGTCTTCCCGTTCCAGTTTGGCATTGTTTTCTAAAAGGAACCAAGATTAGTTTCAGCGCTGAAGGTTGTAGTAGGTGGCGATTGGCCGAAGATTTAGGGTTTGAAGAAACTATGAAGCGCACAACCGAATACGATCCTCATACAACGCAGTAATTTTTTTTTTCTTTCCCCCATTTTCATTTTATATAGCCTCATAAGTTTTGCCTGATATTTATTATTAATTTTGCGCAGGTACGCGCCGCATGGTTTGAAGTTGGTGGAACGAAGCTGCTGTAAAGTGTCGGATGCTTTAACTCGTTTGAGCTTTAGTCCTAGTAATGATCCGCCGGGGAAAGGCAGCACGGATCGAAAGACGAAATGTGATCTCATCGAAGTGGAGTGTAGTTCCGATCATCCATTCTATGCCAAAGACAAAGGTTGGTCCTCCATTCATCCGCAGTTAACTATAGAACGTTATGGAATATTTTGTCATCCGCTGCAAATCAACGATGTTTGTTTACCATCGTTAAATCCAGACGCTTCTTTTAATTCGGGCATCTACGAAAGTATTCGAAGGTTTGTCTCAAGATATGACTTATTAATTTCAAATAAATAAAAAAATTTTTTAAATTATGTTTAGCTTCGATTTTACGCCAGAAGACACATCAGCTGTTCTCGCACTCAGCAACATGGCAAAAGTAAGTATTGGATCCTTTACAAAATATTTCCAGCGTTAAAACATTTTTATGTAATTACGTGGGGTTTTATTCGAATAGCATAGACAAAGTGCTAATCAAATGATCTCAGGTGTTGGTCAATCTCCACCACAATCTCCAAATAAAAAATTCTCCGTCGACAATAACAATGGAAAATCAAAAAGGCCAATGAATGGTTTTATGTTGTTTGCCAAACAACATCGCGTAGAATATACTCAAATTTATCCCGGAAAAGATAACAGGTAAGTCAACTATTTTGTGCAAAATTCTGTGAACCTCGTTAATTCCTACTGAGGCCATAATAATGTATCCTTTGATTTTTCAGAGCTATTAGCGTTCTCCTCGGAGACTCGTGGAAACGAATGTCGGCGGAGGAACGGAACGGTTACGCTCAAAAAGCGAAAGTTTTAGCCGAAGAACGCAAAAAGATATTTCCAGACTGTTGGAAACGACGACGCTCACTCTCAACTAGTTGATTCCTATTGACCACGATTATAAGAATAATGTTTAAAAAATGGAATTAAGAAAAATATTTTTGCCATTTTTCGTTCGTCTGTGATAAAATCATGTGGCTAACGTAAAGAAAAAAAAAATGATTTGTTTTTCTAAAAAAAAAAAAAAAAAACTTTTTTTTTTAAAACTATATAACGCAGCTTTTTGATGTTGTTGCACTCTTTTTACACTTTGGAGGGTTTTCTATTTGTTTTTCTATCTTTATTGATCTCTTTGTTAAACTAAAGATCGAATTTGTTTACCTTCCAAGTGAGTTAGATTTTTGATCTCATTCTAATCACCCAATTTATAATTTTATAAGTAGAATTTTAGTTGTTTATTGATTTATATTTGTTTTAAATGAAGGTAGTGTGTGGTAAAAGGTATCAAAAAAAAAAAAAAAATCGATCAACTAAAAAATATAATTTTTACATCTAGTTTTGTTGAAGTGTACCGACGTTTTTATATTAAACTGTTCCAAGTGCCAAAAAAAAAATAATTTGTTATAATTTTTCTTTTTACTTTAGATGATAATAATTCTGAGGAAGGAATGGCATTTTTACAATTTCGGCATCGTATAATTTCTTTCGAATATCGAACTTGACTTTTGTACTGATCTGCAAAAGAAAAATTTTAAGAAAAAAAAAAATTTTAAAGTAGCAAGAAAAAACACGTAACTTGCCTTTGAATAATCACTCGAGATATATCCCATAGCAACATTAATTTTGAGGGAAGGTGAAGGACAACCACTTGTGACCTCACCAATTTTATTACCGCCAACATCTGTTATAGGTGTGTGACCTTGCCGAAACAAAAAAAAGGTTGAAGTTTGCACAGCACCTGTTTTTAAGGCCCTTAATACACTTGGTTTAAATCTGTGGTGCCAAAAAGGGGAGAACTTCTAAATGTGCGAACACATATTTTACACCTTTTATTTTGGCTTCAAAAAGCTTAACGATCACGTCAAAGTGACACCTCGGAAGTGTTTTTTTAAGGACTTTAAAAAATATGCTGCGCAAACCCTTTATAATTATATAACAAAATATCAATATAAAAGGAGATAATGACAGACTGTAAGATTGGTTAAAGTTACTGAATGCAAAAACGTCTTAGCTGACGGTAGACAAACATCTGGCGTTAACATCGGGAAAAGTTTGGACACCACCAACTGTAATTAATATGTTTTTGTTCTGCTGGAAAAAAAATTCCGCAGTGCTTCATAAGAATTCAAGATGGTGGATGCACTGTTATGTTTTTTGGCCTTAATTTTGTAGGATGCAGTGACATTGAAAATCGTCGTTTTATTGGTGATTATCATGGCAGCAGATGTTTTGACTACCATCAGTGAATTCGTTTTTGCATATTATAACAGCTTCAATTAAAGGCTACTCACTTCTCGCTGGTGGTCCTTGAGATATAAAACCAACGCGTTTTCTTTTCACTTTTTCTTTTATTTGATTTAAAATGATTTGAGCCCCGGGAAAATTGGCCAATTCTCGACGACGTTTACCTATTCAAAAAAAAAAACCAAACACACATTTTAAAATATTATAATTTATGAGGAAATAAAAAGAATAAAGAACCTATAAGCCAGGCTAAAGAAGCTTCGATCGGCGTGGTAGTTTCGTCGATATCATTTCCGTATAAACAAAGACCGGCCTCCAAACGGAGACTGTCTCGGGCTCCCAATCCCGCCAGCTTCACCGAGTCCAATTTCGAATTCAATAAAATCTCGACAATTTCTTTCGTTTTGTTTTCAGGTACAGAAACTTCTACTCCATCTTCTCCGGTGTAACCGCATCTAGTAACTCGACATTTGTCCGCGCCAGCGACGGTGCATTCAACAGTGTGCATAAATCCCACATTTTGCAAATCTATATTCAATAACGGCTTCAGAACTTTCGACGAACCCGGACCTTTAAAATTTAATTTAAAAAAAAAAAACTTTAATTATTATTGCGCCATTGACCTTTATACTTTTAATTTAAAAGTTTCAACGAAGAAAACTAAAGTTTATTTGAAATTTGAACCGTTTTATGTGAACATGTCACTTACTTTTTGAATCAACAATTAGAAAGAATATAGCCTAATGCTGAACAGTACATCATTTTTTTAAAATTAATATCTTTACTTTTCAACACACTTTGCCCATCTAATATTAAAAGCTTTTGCATCTTATTAAAAAATGTTTTTAGCTCAGCTGAAAATCACCAATGCACCAGCAGGAAAACTACCACCTAAGAACGATGTGAATTTGAATGACAATCCACATCGTTAAAACTTTGCAAAAAAAAAAAAAAGTCCCTAAATTTTAAGGTGTCACAGCATATTCTCTTTATATTGCTCCATGAGACTTCCGTTGGTCTGGTCCCTGAAAACAGCCCTTCAGTCTCTAGAAACGGGGGGAGATAGCTGTAGATTCGTGGCTCGCAGCTCAATCTAAAACATTTATATTATGAAGGAAGGCAAGAGCCTTTTTTACTGATGTAGTAGTATTAATTAGCCATGAATAAATGCTAAATTTATTCTAAATATTAATTAGAATAAAGTCTACAGCCAGCGTGTGGATCGTTTTTGAATCACATTCGCATTTAAAGGTACCAGTAACGAAAATACCGTACTCTTAATACTATCCAACGAAATTTCTCCATTCAAAAAACTTTTTGATCATAATCATATATACCACAACAATAGTAGTAAAATAATTACATCAAATCAAAAGTTTATAAAAAAATTTCAAAAGTTAAAATTAAATCGTAACTTGCTAATTACAGTAATGCAAACTTCGGAGTTTTTTCCTCCCCTTCAATAATTGATACACTCTTCATATTGACGACGAATAATTAAATTTCTCTGACCTCGAATAAGTTACGTATTTAAATAGTTGAAATGTTTACCTTGAACTGCAATGAGAGCCATATCTTCAATAGTTTGCAGTTCAACATTTTTCCCTAAAGCTTTGAACGTCTTGAGCTTTTCCTAATATTCAAATTTATTAATATTATACAGTATTTTTTTTTTTGTAAATTCAAATTTACCCGGAGATGACTCAGATCTTTATCTCTACATCCAGCATTAGAAACCACGTATAAATAGCCGTTGAAGGTTTTGCTAACGATGAGATCGTCGATGATCCCACCGCGATCGTTGGTGAACACGGTTAACGTTCCTTGATTCTCCTTCAACCCCTCGATATCTCCAACCACCAAACTTTCGATAAATTCCACTCGATCTTTGCCGTAAATCTTACTTTGCATCATGTGCGAAACGTCGAATATACCCACGTGTTCTCGAGTATGCAAATGCGATTGAGAAATGCTCTCGTTTTCGTACTGCACCGGCATGGAATATCCAGCGAACGGAACCATTTTACCACCATTTTGGACGTGAAAATCGTGCAAACACGTACGCTGCACCTCACCCTATATACCGAATAATTATTATTAATCAAATTAAATATTTCGTCGCAATTTAAATATTATTAATAAAATACTAAACCTGGTTGACCGATGAAAAATAGCGATAACCTGCAGCGGCGCGACGCTGATTGCATGCTTTGAAAATGGAAAGCGCGTTGAAAAACTTTCCGATCGATCTCATCTTCGCGACTTTCATCGAACGTCGTTTTAATCACGAATGACCTTTTGTCACTTAATCTAAATTCCATTTTTACAGGTCGGTGTTACCTGTTATTAAAGTACCTGTTTGAATAAGACAATCACCTGTCAAGTAGCCCGGCTATCTTTTTTTCTGTCTCGAGATTTTGTTACCTTGAACGCGATTGTTTACTTTCAAACAAGATGTCGCTGCAGCAGCGCCCACATTCCGAGTGTGGACTATTAAAATAACGAGCAAGCTGATGCGATATAATCGAACATCGATAAAATGCACGTTAATCCTTATTGAAAAAAAAAGTACGATAGTATCGCGTAAATACCATTACAGGTAGTCTCCTTATTAACAGTAGTACTTGCAGCAGCGGCGTAGGTGTGTTTTGATTGCGTGTTCCATTCGAAATTTCGTTCCGATATTGTAATCGATGCAAATGGCTCATTTTCACGTTTGTTTATTGCAATTTTATTTACGAACAATATTTTTCGTTAATAAATTTAATTCCTCCATTTTCATGTAACTATTATTTTTGTTTATATTCAACCCTAAATTTTTGAAAAAGTATTATATTTTAAACCGATAATCTTTTCGTTCTGTTTCGAATGTATTCGATTTTAAGATCGCTCATTTATTTAAAAAGAGAAAGCATTTTTTATTTTACGATGTATTTAAATGCATAAAAATTATATTAAAATAGAAACAAAGATCAGCTGTGCTTATACAAAATCAACTGTACACGAATTATATTAAAATTCCAATACCAGATGGCGCTCCATTTCTTCTTCGCGTTTTATCTCCTCTCCCTCTCCTTTTATGCTTTTTTTTCTCTCCCCCATTTTCACTTTTGCTCTCTGGATAAGGTATGGATTCTTGATTAAAACCATTCATTCGAGGCATTTACAACCTCAAACTTTATCCTTTTTTCATTTTATATTCACGTTATTCGTAACGTTAAGATTAACGTAAAATTGCTCTATTCTAAATGTAAAATTTGCGCCAACTTTCGAGAGAGAGAGAGATCGAAACGTTCGTTTTTCGCTTGTGTATACGTAGTTCAAGATGGCGGCGGACGAATAACAACAACTCCGCTGGTCTTCTGCCATCACGAAATCTCGTTTCTGTACCAATTTTTGTTTACTATTAATAAAGTTTTGATTTAATTTGAAAATAATTTATAAACTTAGTTTTTTTGTTTTAATATTTTTCTTTTTAGTAATTATTATCATTTAATAGTTATTATAAAATTAATATAGAGATTTTTTGAATAATTTTTGCTTCTTTCTCGTTGACTGACGCCAACCTAGATCGCATAGCAGTTCCCCCTAACGACAACTTCTGGGACTTTTATTGCAAATTATACAGCGAAAATGTTGTACTTGGAAGATTATTTAGAAAGTAAATTATTTAAAAAAAAAAGAGAAATAAAAGTGATTTAAAAAAAATTGGAAAATTATATATATATATTTTTTAATGATTTTTAGTGATCGAGCATCTTCCGCAAGAGCTTCGAGATCGGTTTACGGAAATAAGAGAGATGGATTTGCAAGTCCAAAGTTAGTTTTTTTAAAAAAAAAAATATTACAAACCTTAAATTTGATAAATTATTTATTATTTTCCTTTTTAATAATTTAGATTCAATCGATACTCTAGAAGATAGAACGAGCAACTTATTTTTAAATGCCAAAAAATTAAAAGCGGAACAGCGAGACGCCGAGTTTGAAAAAATTCGTGAAGTAAAATTTTTTTTAAAAAAATTAATTAATCAAAACTAAAATATTTAATTAATTTTTTGCCCCTTTGCTTTATAGGATTATTATAAAACACTAGAAGATGGTGATGAAAAAGTTCACATGGCTGTTCAAGTTTACGAGCTCGTAATAATAATAATTATTATTACCCAAAAATTATTAATTTATTAAAATAATAATGATAATAATTAATGTGGTAAAAAAAAAAAGGTGGAGAGATATTTGAGACGCTTGGATCAAGAATTGGCCAAATTTAAAATGGAACTAGAAGCGGATAATTCAGGAATTACGGAAGTTCTAGAACGAAGTACAACTTAAAATTCAACATTTTAAAAGACAGAAAACCATGTTACTAAATTGATTATTATAGGATCTCTAGAACTGGATTTGCCTCCACCTCTAAATCATAATCACCAATCTAAAAGCGAAAGTGAGTTTTTTAAAAATAATTGTTTCATAATAATAATTATTTCTGCTAACATAAAAATTGTTATTTCTTTTATTAGAAAGAAAACATTCGATGAATTCCTACAACATTACTAACGGTTCGGAGAAACGCTTAGCCCTACTATCAACCGAAAAAGTCACTCCTACTTTCGTTCCCGAAATCAATCACGATCCCCTCAAGTAAAATCATTCTAAAAAAAGGTTAAAAAGAAAAAAGTTGATAATATTAATTTGTAATTGATTAGGCTTTCGAGCGTCACCTCTCACCAATCGTCGGCTTCTTCTCCGTTCTCCTCCAACCACGGTTCTCCATCCCCAGTCACCAGCACTTCTCAAACCACGTCGCACCTCACTTACGGTTTGGGTCACATGGCTTCGGGAAGTAACGCCATCGCCGCAGCAGCCTCTCAAGCCATCGCCGCGACTCAACAGGTTCTTAACTCACCAATAATTCTAACCGCGCTTATCTCAACTGATCTAAACGCTTCTGATTTCAGATGCAACAGGGTCGAAGAACCGCCAGCCTCAAAGCCAGTTTTCAAGCCGTCAATTCCACTTTGCAAGGAATCAACAAAGAGTTTAATTTCGGCAGAGACGTGGCCGGCACCAATCCCGCTACCGCTGTAGCCGCAGCGGCCGCCGTAGCAGCCACCAGCGTCCAAGTCAACGCGAACGCCAATCTCATGTCCTCCTCCTCCTCCGCTAACTCCAACCTTTCGCAAAGCCGAAGCGTATCTCCGGCGCCGGACATGGTGAAAAGTTCGGGAAGACAAAAAAGGTGCGGGCTATTTATAAAATATAAGATATATAAATATCTCTAAAGATATCCTTTTTTTTTTTTTTTTTTAAAGCAGTCGTCAGTCCAAGTTGCAGCACATTTTGATGCAGCCGGAGCCTGAAGCCGAGGCGGAAGATTATCAAGAAGGAGTGGTGGTGGACGGAGACCAAGCAGCTGACTGGACTTACGACCCAGACGAACCCCGATATTGCATTTGTAATCAAGTTTCGTACGGCGACATGGTGGCCTGTGATAACGTCGACGTAAGTTCTCAAAAACCCTTTTTGTTTCCGAAACATTTTCATTCATGTTTTTTGGTTATTTTAATAGTGTCCGGTGGAATGGTTTCATTACAACTGCGTGGGCATCACGCAACCTCCTCGCGGCAAATGGTACTGTCCACAATGCACAGCTGCCATGCGTCGTCGTGGAAGGAAATGACGACAACAACAACGCAGTACTAACGGACGATTCATGTCCAATCGATGACGCTTACAAATTCCAACCACCGCATTATAATACAAAAATAATAATTCGATTCCTTCACTCAAAAAAAAAAAAACCATTTTTTTGTTGTTATTGATTGATTGATTATTACGTTGAAATAAAGCGCTGGGGATTTTTTTTAATAATTAATCGAATTTTTTTTTTTTAAATATATAAAAAAAGAATTTATTTTATTACCGGAAAAACAGGCATAATGAATGTAAAAATGCTCATTGGAGTAAAACAGCGTATATTTTTTTTTTTAGGATTTAATTGAAAACAAAAAAGATTTTCTTTAATGAGCACGCACACCAACATTTTTCGTTCTTTCATAACAAAAAAAAAAAAACGATATTATTAATTTTTAACCGGAAAATTCTGATTCTTGGTGCTATAATATACTACATGTACAATTATTATTTTATTTCTCCTCCCTCCCTCCATCTCACAATTTGGCCTACGTTGATCACTTTGCATTCGACCTGTTGTTGTTTTTAGGATTTAAAATTTTTGTTCTAGGTTGTAAACATCAATAGGAATGTCATTTCAAATATTAGTATTTTCTTCCTGGAAGACTAGAATTAAGAACAAATAGTCCCAAATTGCGAAGCGGAAAGTTGTTTTGTTTTTTTTTTCTCCTCTCTCTTTTTCCCCCCACACAAAATTACTATAACTTTTGGGGGTAAAATTTTAACATTTTTTTTTTGTTTCGTCGTTTCTATAAAAAGTGAAACATTGTTTTTTTTTTAGATACCGGGTACTTTGCATCTTGATTTCGACGCATAAAATACGTTTCTCAACCGTCAAAGAAAAAAAAAATATGATAATTACGGTTATTATTATTTTTTTTTTTGGAGTAAAAAGAAAGTTAATTAAGTTAACTTATCTGACTTTCATTCCCAATTTATCCAACGCGGTGCCACCTTTCTCCAGATATTCGTTTCGAGAAATCCAAAACTCGGGTTTATCTTTCATCACTTCGGCCAACACGGCTCCTCCCAAAAACACCATGTTCTTTCGACGAGGAGGATCTTCGATGCGGATTTTGAATTTCGACAGTTTCTGCACGTTGCCTTTTAACACTCGCTCCAAGTATAATTGTTTAATTTCCCGCTCCAACCTGCTGGGCAGACCGGGGTACATGGTGGAGCCACCGGATAACACAATATGCTTATACAGGTCCAAACGAATGTCAATGACGGCCGATTGCACGGTATTAAAAACTAGTTCCGATAATCCCATGCCTTCCACGTTGATTAAATGAGGTTGAAAGAGAGTTTCGGGAGCTTCGAATCGTTCGCGATCCAAGTTGATCAACCTACCGTCAGGCACCTGGAGAAGAAAGAAAAAAAAAACACCGTGTCGTTAACCAAGCTTTACAATGCGTAATTTTATATTTGAGCATGTTTATCGCACAGTGACTTTAGAGCAGAAAAATTGTTTTTACAAATTGTAAAAATTAGTTCTGGTAATTTTCCTGGGCCTAAGCTCCACGTGTATAAATTGAAACAAAATGTCATAATAAAAAAAGTTATCGAAAAGTCCCCCCCCATACAAACTATTGCCAAAAGTCCCAAGACAAGTCTGGTAGAACTGCTCCGTCCTGACGCCGATAGATATCGGGTAGCTGCGTCTCCAAAATATGTATTCAACAGTTTCCCTTCCAGGCTTAGCACCGACACCGTGCTGGAATAACTGGTCGGTTCTTTTTCAGACCCCCGACACCTTATAAAGAGGCGTCGCGTGACTACAGTTCGAATGAGAATAATAGTAAGAGTGGCGTATGGTATTAAAGAAATCACTTGGATGCCGTTGGAGACCGAGGTTTAAGGAACCATACTTTTAACATGAGTTTAAAATAACGCATCTTGATCTTTCGTTGTATTTGTTTATATCACTTTAAATTATTGTGAAACTATAGTTGTCCTATCCTGATAATAAACATACCTACTGGTAAAAGGTGCACTTACTGTGTATGATTGTACCAAAACGGTGGTTTCGTCAGATAAGCGAACTTCTTGATCCACGTCGTAAGCGACGTAACATAGCTGTTCTTTCATCATACGAACGGTCTCGTAATCAGCGCTATGGTTGAAAGCGTAGCCTCTTAAAAGCAATAGCTACAATTTCATTGACAAGTCATACATTAATAATTTTTAGAACACATTCAACTAATCGTGGGAAAAAAGAAATTCACCTTAATTAAATAGCGAGTAATATCTCGGCCAGCTATGTCTAATCGTTTGGTTAAGTTGGGAAGTGCGTATCCTTCGTACACGGGACAAATGTGCGTCACTCCGTCACCCGAATCCACCACCACGCCGGTTAATAAACCTAAAAAAAAAATCACGTGGGATTTCAGTTTCAAAACCGCAAAAATTCAAAGGGCCAGGAAAAATTTTTTTTACCTTGTGCGTAAAGAGTGAGAACCGCTTGAATAGCGATGTACGTGCTATCGAATTGATATTTTTCAAACATCATCTATAAAAATCAAAAACGAAAAGTCGTTAAATTTCAAAAACAAAATTTTTAAAGAAACAATGCGAATTTTTTTTTATTTATATTATCAGTTCTTCTTAGAGGATAAATTTAGTTATATCGTCACGAAATCAAATCCGGTGAAAAATTCATCATTGTTTGTTCAGAGTTAAAAGTTAATAAACAAAGGAAATGAAAACTCTTTTATAATATACCTCCATCATTCTTTCTCGATTCTTGGTGGGATTCATCGGTGGTTCGGTCAGAAGAATTTTACACTCTTTGGGATCGATATTCATCTTACTTTCACCGAAGGTGTAATCCCACAAGTGGCACATGTCTTCCCAATTTCTGATTATGCCATTTTCCATCGGATAATTCAACTCCAACATCGATCTCAAGTTACTGGCTTCATCTCCCACCATCAAGTCCTAAGTTGGAGAACAAAGCACAGAATTATACATTTGGCTTTAAAACATTTTTGTATAAATATCTAGCATTTATAAATTAATAATAATTAAAAATGTATGCTCAGTTCTTCTTAGAGGATAAATTGGTAAATATCGTCATGAAATTGATACGCAAGAATATTCATCATCGCTTTTTTTTTTTTTTTTTAAATATTATCACTATCGTAGCAAATAATTACCTTAACTTCGATATCTCCTACTTTATTCGTGGCACGAATAATGGGCCTACCGACCAAAGACGGAAATATATGCGATGGAAAATTGGATCCGGCATAGCCCACCTTCACGAACTACGAGAGTTTACAAAATGTCTATAGTTAATTATTTTAGTAATCATCCGAAAATATTCGCAACATCTGAAAGTATATTTACCCCCGTTCCATTATCGCACACAATTACTTTCCTTCCTTGGCTGTCGACGGCCGATTGCAATGGATTTGAATCCATCATTTCAAACAATTTCCAAAAAATACTTCAAAAGTGAAAGTCAAAGCCGGAAAACACACACCCATCTCCCCTACAACGCCCGCAAATACAAAAAAAAAAAAAAAAAAAAAACTACGCGTCGCGATACTATCGTTACTACGTCATCGATGTAACGATACTTTTAAAAAAATCGATAGTTTGGGGGAGTGTGTTAACCTTTTATCGTGTGCACATTATTCAATGAATACTTTGTCGTATTATTATAGTAAGCTGTTTAAAAATTTTAAAAATAAATAAATTAGATAAATAATTACCGGTTAATGCTTTTTATTAAAGGAAGTTGTCAAAATAAATAAATTTTTTATTTTCAGTACATGTACAGTATTCATATTAATTAATAATACTGTATTTTAAAATAATTAATTCGGTTAAAATTTTTAATAAGGCGAAACTTTTTTTTTTTATCATGTTATTAGTCATTTAATTATTTTGAAAAATAAATAGTGAGTCAAAAAAATGACAACAGCTGCATCACTCATTTGGTCGTAAATAGCGTCATCCATCCTCCCCAATTTTTTTTTAAAAAAATAAGTAAATAAAAGAGATGAAAATTAACATAAAAATTAATTTAATCAAAAAAATAATAAAAGATTTCAAAAAAATTTAAATTAAAAAAAAAAAATTACATAAAAAAAAAAGATATTTGAATCCCTATAGTAAAATTAAAAACTTGAATAATGCCAAAATAACTTTAGAAAAATAATAATTATTATTTTCGGGACTAAAATTTCAATAATTTTTAAGGGAAAATTAGTTCTGCCTTATTATAATTATAGGCAAAACGACAACATTTATTTTCACCTCATCTATCCTCCTTTAATTACTAGAAAATAAATATTCACAAAAAGTAATAACCCCCACAACAAATGTTTTTTTTTTTTACAGATATAGACGTATTCCTTTATTGAATTAATACTTTTTTTCTTCCAATAATAATAATAATAATAGTAATGGAAATATAATAATAATTATAGAGAGATGTGACTTAATAATTTTTTTTTTTTTACTATATTATGAGAACAGTAACAGCGAATATTACAAATTGAGAGAGAATAAAACCATAATCATTATGTACTCATGTTGTTTTTTTCGTTTTTTAAAACACGATAGACAAAATGTTCACACATGTACACATACGCACTAAAATTAAATTAAAATAATAATAATAATAATTATAAAAAAAAACATCTTCAGCTTCTCTCTCGCTTTTTAATTTCATTAAGTTTACTCTATCATGCAAAGATTAATAATACATTTTTTTTTTAACTTTTTTTTTTATTATTTTGTTCGAAACAGCTCACTTCCGAAAAGAGAAAGAAAAATGATAATAAATTATAATTTTCAAATAATAATTATAGAAAAAGGAAGAAGAGGAAATAATAATAATAATAAAAAACTATTTCATATGTAAACAAAAATGAAAAAAAAAAAATTTATTATTTTAAATTACGGTATTATGAAAAATAACATCGGCAGAAGCCAAATATTCGGTCAAATATCTTGCTGCTCAACTGTTCCTGATGAATGAATCAATGAATAAGAAAGGAATGTGGACCGTAGATTAAGAACTAAGCGCGAATTAATAATAAGAACAATATAGATAGGAAAACTGAGGACGAAAAAAATCATAAACAAACATAAAAAAAAAAATCTACAAAGCATGGATCTACTATAATACACAAAATATTACCCGAAATTCATTTCTTTCCCTTCTTTTTTTTAATTACTGTAATTAATTATAATGACCGTGATGAGTTGACGGATGATATCCAGAGGAATCACTGGACATCGGATGATGCATTTGATGGTGCTGCTGCTGATGATGATGGTGATGGAGCGGAGGAAGAGAAGAAGGTTGTTGTTGATAAGCGTTGGATGAGGGAGCCCCGTCATTAGCCACGTCTAAAACGTGAGGATAGAGCGCGCCTAAATGCTGAGCACTGAGGGGCGCCGTGACCAGCTCGGGGAGGTGCTGAGAGGAGGCGGGGGGAAAGAGTCGAGGAGCGGTGGGGAGTAAGAGATCTCGAATCGAGCTGACGAAAGCCACTTGATCCGCGGCCGGCGACTGACCACTGCCTCCTTGCATATACGATCCCCAGTTGGATGAGGATGAGGAGGAGCAGGAGGCGCTAGAATTGGATCCTAAACCACCACCACCGCTCGACATCCCGCCCCAAGGTGGATACGGGTTGTAACTGGGCGTGCTCAAGGTTTGATTTAAATATTCCAACGCACTCACCTGCAAATCAGGATTCGAGCTGTTACTACCGTTATTATTATTGTTATTATTATTATTTGAGGATTGTGAAGCCATTTGATGATGAGATTGATGCTGTAATGAAAGCGATTGCGACATAGGTGACATGGGATGGTGCTGTTGTTGTTGCTGCTGCTGAGACGACGGTTGATGCTGAGTCGGTGAAATCGGTTGCACTGGTGTGGGATAAGAATTGGAGCGAAAGGGATGAGGTGAAGGTGGAACGTTACTCGTCGAAGAAGAATTATTATTATTATTATTGTAAGGAGACGTGACCGACCTCGCCGTATTCGTCATAGACATTGAACGATTGTAACGAGGCGGGGGAGACATCATCGAAGTAGAAGCAGCGGACGCCGTCGTCGTGGTATTTGTATTATTACTACTAGTTTTATAATTAGAGAACAAGTTCGACATTTGCGGCCTGACGTAGGCCGCGGCTGCGGACATTTGTTGCTGCGAGTTGGACACGGTTGCCGATACGGATTGCGAATTTCGAGGACCAGCTCTTACCACTAAACCGCCGGTGAGTAGAGCGGGGTTTTGTGAAGTGTATGTGTTGCTTCCGGGCGACACTATTACTCTACTAGAGGCTTGCGCAAATCCAGGATTATTATTCCCACTCGTACTTGGTTTCGCAGTTGTCACAATCACGTCGTCGTCATCCTCGTCTTCTTCATCCTCCGAATCATCTTCTTCATCGTCATCGCTCACGTCTATGATCTCGGCTTCTTTACCCGACTAAAGTTTCCCCAAATAAAAATTAATAATAGTAACATCTTAAAATGTAAAAAATCCTTACATTGTTCGTGTTTTGGAATCGATTTCTCACAACAATATTCCTCGAAGTAATAGAAGTATTGGCTGCATTTCCTAAACGAAATAATAATTATTAAATCAACAAATTTAAAAAAAAAATTACTGATAGAAATGAGCTTACTATTATTTTGTTGATGATTCTGAGGATAGGGAATTTGAACAACTTTGTTATTCGGACACCTTAAGAAAATTCCTTTAGGCGAACTAATGATCATGACTTGTTGTCCTGCAGGAATGACAATTGGTTCTCCTTGTCCGTTAGCTGGCGCTGGAATTCTCACTTCTACAAATACAAATCAAATACCAATCAAACATTGGGTCTTAAAAGAACAATTCATTATCTTAAAAATCAAACCTTTGGTCAACTGGATCTGTCTAAACGTAACTCCTTGTTTAGCTAAAATGTCGAGAGGTGACGTTCGCGGAGACGAAGCTTGAATAGGCCTGACGTTCGCCACTGGTCTTCCTAAATGATTGTACGTTCCGTGATGATTAAACGGTTCACTCCTCGAATAACCGTAGTATGATCTCCCGCAATGCACAGTGGCTTTTTTATCCATCTCGTAACTTTGTTTAGCCAGACGTTTCTCAGTTTTCGTTAACTTTAACTCTTTCTTATCCATAAGCTGAGACTCGTGTTCGAAAGGTTTTCGAGATAAACTATGACTGAGATGTCGACAAATGTGCCTGAGAACATGATCTTGATAGCTGTCAGCTTCCGTGCTGAAATCTTCTGGTTCCTTGTCCTTATCTCCTATACACAATAAATTATTAACTTCTTTCATCGTCATCGTAACATCAGGAGTTAATTCGTCCACGACACGATCTATTAAAAAAAAAAATTTACAATGCTTTAGTAAATCTACGTAAAACAATGAAATCAAGCATTTCATTTACCAGACATTCCTTGTTTATTGATTTGCCTATCGTATATTTTTTTCTCAAGCGTAACGTCTGTTACAAACCTATAAACATGACATGGCTTTTGCTGCCCATAACGATAAACTCTACAAACTGCTTGTGTATCGTGACAAGGATTCCACGAAGCATCGAAAACGATAACGCGATTAGCCCCAATCTAACGCACGCAAAAAAAATTTTTTGTATTTACTATTAAAATGATCATCAAATTAATAAGTCAAAGAACTTACTAAATTAATTCCTAAAGAACCAGCCCTAGTTGAAATTAAAAACAGAACTATATTATCGTTTGAATTAAATTCATTAACCAAACGTTCTCTTTCACAAGCCGAAGTGCTACCATCCAAGCCTACATAACAAAAATATTAGCCGCTATTAAAAATTTAAGATAAAAAAAGTGATAAAAACTTACGAAAATAATTTTTGTTTTTCGCCCACCGAACACCATTCGAAAATGGTACTGGAAGTTGACTAAGGTAATCCTCTATTAAGCCCAGCGTGAATAAACTTTGACTAAATAGAAGAAGTCGGTCTCCTACTAGACAAGACTGCTCGATAATGTGTAAAGCCAAAACCATTTTAAAACCGTTTTCTAAAACACCGGGTAAATAGTCTTTTAAACAAGCGTGAGCCTAAAACGAACATTTTTTTAAAAAAAATAAATTTCAATTTTCAAAAAAAAAAAATTATAAATAAATATTTTACCCAATCGTAAGATATCGCCCCTCCAATCTCATGTTTTTCGGGTACAGCGGGTTGAAAACCAGTCTCCATTTCATTAGTCCCTGAAACCACATTTTTATCGATTGCAACTGGTGAAGAGGATGCCGCGGGAGTTTCCATTGAAGGAGAAATTGGTGTTGTTGTAGCAACTGCGGCAGGCGGTACATTAGCTACTACTTTACCCACATAGGACCCTAAAGTTAATTTTATTAAATTTATTATTTAAAAAGCTATTAAAAAATACCGATCGACTAACCTTTTTTCTTAACACCAGGAGCTACATTTGGTCCCAATTTCGCGTCTTCTATATCGAGATCGTCTTCAAAAACTTTACTAGCTTGTGAACTTTTTAAGCATTTGAACAATACGTCAGGATGGTTCCAAATCTTTTAAAAAATTTATAAAAGAAAAATATATAATTATGTATATAAAATACCTTAAAAAGTCAATAATTATTATTAAATGTAGCTTACTTTACAACACACGGCGAAAGCTTTAATAGGATTCGTTATGGTACTTCTCCGTTGAAGTTCTTCCATAAATTTATCGTACAACAGCCTCTGAATTTTAGTCATTCTCACCAATAAGATATGTTCATACTTGGAAGGCAAAGTAATTCGCAAAACAGAATGTCCTCGCCTATTATAATTATACAACATTAAGTTAACATAGTCAAATTGATGAAATAACGAAACTAAAAGCAAACCTTTGCACAAAACCCTCCAATAAACTGTGAAGAACGTGCGTTCTATATCGCATTAGTTTAATGTCCTCGGGTGTACTGTCTGAACACTGCCCGTTTTGAATGGGCCTTTCAAACATGTTACAAAACTCGGATCTCGTTCCAAGAAAATTTGGTCTAACAAAATCCACCATGCACCAATACTCGATCAGATTGTTTTGAAGAGGATAACCAGTCAAAACCACACGGCGTCTAAAAAAAAAATTAATAAAATAAATCATTTAATAAATTTCATTTATAGCATAAAACTTTTCCAAATATTTATACTTTGTTTTAATTGTTTTCAAAGCCATAGATGTGGTAGCGTGACAATTCTTTATTCGATGACCTTCGTCACAAATTACTAAGTCTGGTTTCTGCAAATTTTGCTGCATCTCTAATATTTTAACTTAATGATTAACTGATGTTTACATAATGAAATCAAATCATTAAATTACCTGAAATAATTTCCTTGTTCTTATCGTCATCTACTTCAACGATGGGTTCTTGAAGATTTGTTTTTCTACCCCGCTTCAACTTTACAATATTACTCTTTTTACTTAAAATGATGCGATAAAGTTCGTATCCGATCAATAATACACCACCTCGCGTCATCCACGCTCCTAAAATTATTAAATAAATTAGAGCTTAACGTAAATTTGCTTTTAAAAAAAAAAAAATCTTTTTTTATACTTATGAGTTTAGCTCTCGACGGATTTGTCTTCTGCCCATCTCCCATAGCAAAAACTTCGAAGTTTCTGTACCGAATTTTTGGCTCATTATCTTCTTCCATTGGCGTTTGAGACGGTTGTTGTTGTTGTTGCGGCGGTGGTGGTTGTTGATGATGAAGAAACTCTCCTTCGTGCATACTATTCTGGAATCCATTCTCATTCAACGGCGAGCCCATTTCCATACTATTTCGACCGTTGCATAAACCGCCGCCGCCACCACCGATACCGCTTCCATTCGACGACGAAGTTTCGAAGGCAAACGGCGAATTTACGTCCATATTTTGTTTGGGAGGAGGCGGGCCCGGCAACCACATATTAAACTCGGAAATCCAATTTTGAATGGTATTTATAGGTACGATAATTAAAACAGTTCGATTTGGAGTATGTCTTATAAATACGTCGACGAAACTGATGACTTGTAAAGTTTTTCCTAAACCCATGCTGTGCGCTAAGATGCAACCGAACCCGTTGGACGTCTTGCAAGCGGAAAGAGACTCTACGATATTGTCGTAAAGAAATCGAATTCCACCAATCTATAATATTAAATTAAAAAAAAATTAGTGATTGTGTTTTACCATTTATAATCGTTTCAAAATTCCACGCCATTTAAAAAAAATTACCTGATGAGGTTTAACTGCTCTGGAAAGTTGTTCTGCTAAGAAAATGTCCGGATCGTCGGCAGGATGTCCGACATTAACTAACACCCGCCCGGTCGCATCGGGTTGGTTGAAAGCGTCGTTGGTATGCGATCCACTGCTCAACGGATCAGCTGTCTCCTTGGTCTCATCTTCTTCCGATTCAGAAACAGCGACCACATCGTCGTCTTCTTCTTCCTCCTCCTCTCCTTCATCCTCATCCTCTTCCGAAGACGATTCTTCAGACGAGCTTGAAATTGCTATAACATTATGAGCTAAAAAAGCTCATGCGTTTTAAAAACGACTACAAAAAACAAAACAAAGACATTGAATACGAACCTTGTTTACGTTGATTCCTTAAACGTTCATCCTCGCTGCTGCTACTATTACTATCCACCACGATCACGTCGTCGTTGGCGCCGCCGCCGCCGACGTTAGCTTTAGCCCTGAGTGGTCCTCCCGCGGTCGACACCAAAGTGTAAATCGGTCGTTTGCCACCCGAACTATTTGACGAGTTGATGACGTAAGTAGTGGTCGTATTAACCGTAGTGTTGGGTTTCCTCAACAATCCACTGGCGATGTATCTTCGCTCTTGTTGACGCAACAATATTTGTTGAGCCACCATCTCTTGATGCGCTCGCTGTTGAATCTCTTGCAGCCTCCGCTTTCGTTCCATCTCTTCTCTTTGCGCCGCTAAAGTCTGACTTTCTAACTTGTCGTGCGTTAAAATATCTCGAATGTTTTTCCTACTGCTATTTAACACGCTATTTGAAGCTGCTGCTGCTGCCGCAGCAGCCGCCGCCGCCGCACTACCACCTTTCTTCTTCCTCTTATCGCCTCCTTTCTTTTTATCGTCGCCATCGACTTCATCTCCACCACCTTCCTCGTCTACTTTACTCGCGTTCTTACCCGAAGATTTCTCATCGTCTTCACTCTTGGTCGAGCCTTCGTTGGGAACCACCGAGTTCACTTGATTCTCAGAATCTTCGCATTTAACTGCCTCTTTTTTCACGCTCGGACCTTCCGTCTCCGACTTTAACCAAGCTTGCATATCTTCCAAACTCAGCTGATTGTCTACTTTACCATTGCACATAATATTATCTAAATTATTCGAGGAGGAGGAAGAAGAGTTCACGTTAATACTTTTCTCGTCCGATTTCACTTCGTTAATCACACTGGTTAACGATAACTTGGAGGATGAACCTAAACCTGCAGCTGCGGCGACGTATTGAGCATCGTTCGAACTATTTTCGTTCATCATTTTCGTACCACCAATTTCATTCTCACCGACGTTTCCTCCTCCTTCCACGTCCTCTTTAAATCGCTTTACTTTGGGAGATTCGTCTTGATCGATTATATCTCCCATCTTCGCAATTTTATTACTGATATCTAAATACCGATTTTCCGTGCCTATAAACCATAATTATAATCCAGTATTAAAAATTATTTCTTCATAAAAAAAAATTAAATTTAAAATACAGTAGTAGTAGTAATTTCGTTACCCATATTTGATGATTGTTGATGCATTCCACTTGATTGAGTAAGCGCTGCGATATCTTCGTATAACCAATCTTCCATTTTTATTAAAATTTATTAATTATTATACTGGGTTTTTGGGGGTTGATAAATAATTAAATAGATATTTATGTATAATTTATGCGAACCTAAAATTTCTGAAAGAAAAGAAAAAAATTGTTATTATTATAAATAAGTTTTGGTTTGAAATGGAACAAGAAAAATTGCGAAACAAAATCATTCTCTCGATTCACTTGTAGCGAGCGCAATCGAAATGTTTAATAATTATAGAGAGAGATGTAAACTAACTACTTGTACCTAATGTAGTAAAATGTGGCATTTACAATCATTGTATCGTCATAGTCAAACAATATAAATAAAAAATTAATAAATATTTGCGTTACAAATGTCATTTACTTATCATCGTAATTGCTATTTAGGGTTAACTATTCCAAGTCTAACTGTCAAAATACATTACGATGTGTTATGTATTAGTCTTAATAAATTTCAATAAATAATTGAACGAGGAAACTTAAGGCCTCGCCGAGGAATTGCGATTTAAGAATATGAAGGTGAAACTGAGTGAAAATAAAATTATGAAAGCGGAAAAATTAAAAATGTTGGAAAGGAAAAATTGAAGAGAGAAAAAAATGGAAGTGACCTGGGGTTGGGCTACATGGAGCTCTCTCTCTCTCCTATACACATCATTACAAATCGTAAAAAAAAAAAAATATGTATGTACTGTATAATATAATTTTTTAAATTAAAAAATTTATATCTCACCTATACTAGTCCAATCTTCATTTTCAGTTAAAAATCCATCGCCACGTTTAAATAAATACCAGGTATTGCCTTAACAATTCGAAAATGCCGACACAGCGAGTAAAATTCACATTTTTCCATGATTACAAAGATTGTCCCCCTCATCAGACATATTGCCATCACCGCTGCTGCTGCTGCTGCTGCTGCTCCCTTCGCTTCGATCAAACAATTAACTTACTCCGCGGTCATACTGCTTCAAATTAGTTTTTAGGATTTAAATAATTATCTTCATTTTCCACGTTTTTTATTATTTTTAAATAAGTTTTAATATTTTATTACTTATTAGAAATTATTTAATAGTATTTATTATTTATCGGTTTAATAAACGATAACAAAATTTTAATTTATTTATTTGGGGGCAGAAAATTTAGAATACGAATCTAAAAATCTGGCAGCACCGGTATTAATACGTGATATTTATCTTAATCATGATTGGTTTAAACTTTAATGTAGAAGTTAGTGATTGGACGAAATAAAATGTGCTATTCTAGCATTAAAACATTTACGTCATAAGGTTGCTGAACTCTCATTGAAAAAAAAAAACTGGCTAAATACGCAGCGACATCTATGAATAATTTTAGTAACTATAAAAATAAAAGAGCCAAATTCAAATTATTTTCCTGTGTTTATTTTTTTCTTTAAAAAATAATTACAGTAATTTAAATAAATAAAACCGGTACAGTACTATAAATTTGGTAAATTAAAAAAAAATAATAATTTGCTTAAAATAATTAATACCGTACCGGTATTGAAAAATAAAAAAATTGAGATATAAAGTAAATAAAATTATATAGAAATAAAATTGTTAAATATTTTTCCTTATAAAAAACCCATGAAAATACATTATTAAAAATAGTCAAAATGTCGATGACAACTTTCTTCTTCTACATTATTATACACCGGTATTTTCATGGTCGTGATAATTTTTTTTTTTTTTTTGACACTTAAACATTAATTACTGTCAAGGTGATGCCATTTTTTTTAAAAAAATTTTTATTTGCATTTGCTACCCACTAGAAATCAAATGTCAACGCGAATTATATCTTTGAGGAAAACATGATTTTTCGAGGTTAATGTACATGTAACCGATATAAGAAATACAGTATTATTATTTTTATAATATTGGTACGCAATACCAAAACTTTTTTTTTACTTTATTTAAAAATAATTACGTTTTATTTCTCGTATTAAAAAATCATATACTGTACCTAGCAATTATTAATCTTTTATTTACAGAGTTCCTATAACTTAATCTAAAAATACTCTATAATAATAATTATGGTGTTATCGCTATCACAATAAAACTCGTATAAAAAAAGGACTATTATTTATTCGTTTTCCCCCCTTTCTCTTTCTCCCAGTTTTAAAATTAAACTCTATAAATTTATCTATTTTGGCTAAAGGAGTTGAGATAATAAACATTGAATTACTCGACGTCAGGAGATTTTTGAATCTCCTGATCGATTCAAAATGCTACCACGCTGAGTTTATGAGCGAAGTTAAATTATTATGAAACACGTGATCTTTTTTAAAAAAACGTAACTTTTGCTATCTCGACGCTAAAATGATTCGATCAGATGAAATCATTTTCAAAAAAGATTGCCAAAGTCCAAGTTCATCCTCAGGAGATTTTTTATTTTTAACACCTAGCTCCAATAAAAAAAAAATAAAAATCTCTCTCATTTCTAAAAAATTCAACTTCAAAAATGGAAGTAAAACAACTTTCGCTCATCGCTGGTTTATGTATTAGTATTTTTTCCTATATTTTCTACTTATGGATTAACCCAAACGGTAAATAATTTAATTACATTATTTTTTTTTTGTATAATAATAGTTATATATAATATAAAAAAAATTTTTGAATTATGCAGATTTCTTGGCTTCAAATATGATTTATAACATCATTTGGCCCCTCATGAGAAATGTTTTCTACATCTTCAACACCGTATTAATGGGGATTTATTTTTATCATAATTGGACGTATTTTAAAAGTGTAGCTCATGGAGATTTTTTTTGAAGTTCAAATCAACTCGAATGGGAGAAGCCTCAGAAAAATAATATAATATTCCAAAAATTTGTAAAATAAAAATACTTTTTTTTTTAAAAAAAAAATAATAAATAAATAATATATATATATAATTATATATATCCATCGTCAGATGGTTTAATTACAATTTTATCAAAGTAAATGTACATTATAAAGTTTTAAATCAGTATTTATAAAATATGAATAATATTAATACCGTACATTTTAAGCATTCAAATTTGAAAAAAATAAAAAATCAAATGTAATTTACCTATAATTTTTTTTTTTTTTTTGACTCTTTAAGGTTTTGGTTGCAATATAATTTAAAAAAAAAAATATCAATCTTTTTAGAAATTTCTCCGCCGGCGTTCAAATGCACTTTGAGACTCGTCGTTAAGGGAAAATAAAATATTGTCATCATCATCTTCATCATCAATATCGTCTAACATCTCGTTAGAAGGGCTTAAGGAAGAATGAGATCCGCCTGCGTTTTCAAAATCATCATCGTCGTCATCATCATCCCGATCTTAAATTAAAATAAAAAAAAAAAAAAAATTCACGGGTCAATGTAATTAATGAGGTGCAAATCAATAATCAAAAACTAATAAAAGTTTTTTTTAATACACAAATAAAATCCTATTAGCAAATCAATACCAGATAAATTATATATACCGTCCGAGTCCAAATCATCATCGTCGTCGTCTGAGTCTCCTAAATCTTCATCATCATCGTCTTCACTACCTCCCAAATCATCGGCGTCTTCATCTTCTTCTTCCTCTTCATCCTCCTAAGCAAATTCAACGAGCAATAAATTCATTAACAAACGACGTGCATAGTTAAATAAATAATTACATCTTAACATTAAAACTAATTTTTATACACCCGCAAATTATCATTCGCAATTTAAATGAGATGCATAATTATTAATGTATAATATTTACCGTTTCGTCATCTTCGGCTTTAGAACGACCTACTTCATACAACCGACAGATACTTTCGGAAGAGTATTCTTCTCTTGGGTTTTGATTCTAAAATACAAGTTTTTTTTTTATTATAAATATTATAATAGTATGATAAATAATAAGTTAATGAGATGCAAACCTCAATTATTGCCAAATAACAATCAGAGTTATCCGTACAAAGATCGAAAATATTCTTTTTAATATCAACTGTAGCTAAAATTATTAACAAAAATATATTATATTAAAAAAAAAACTAACTTAACAAATTTAATAATAACTACTTCAAAAAGCTTACCAATGTTTGCATAGTCAGTGGCATCAAAAGTTCTAAACGATGATCCAAAAGGACTTTTCAACTGACCGTCCATTAATTCGCCTTCTTCTTCACTTAATACTACATTAATATAAAAAAGATTAAGTAAATAAATAAAAAAAAAAAACCCATCTAAATAAATTTACCTCCGTAAATAACATCGCCTTTATGATTAAAAGTTATTTGGCATTGGTCGAGAGCTGGAACGGTGTGTAACAAATGAAAAGTTCTGATATCCCACTAGAAGCATAAATAAAATTATAATAATTATACAAATTCGTTTAGTATAACATAAAAAAAAATACTACAATTTCAGAATTGGCAACAATTTCCAATCCGTTCGGATGAAATACACCGCTGATATTTGGGTTAAATTTATCAAATTTATGAATCGCTTTCTTAAATCGAACATCCCACAAAACGCCGTCCGAAAATATTAATTCATCAGTTGGGCTAAACGTGGCTCTATTTTGTGTGTAATGGTTACTCATATTTTCATCTTTTATAGAGGAAATAAGTTTTCCAGTCGCTACATCGTATATTACAGCCATATCATCCCTTGTTCCAACGACTCTATCTTGAGACATTTTACTGAATTCTACGTAACAATCTTCGTCAAACGAGTGACTAAAGTAGTAAAAAAAAAATAATAAATTATTTCACATCTCAGATAAAAATAATATAAAATTAAGTTTACTTGAGTACAAAATTCTCGCCTATAGACCAAAGTGCGGAAATTGGTCGCCTCCATGTACTAGATGTTAATACCAATTTTCCATCCTTAGAAAAAAAAAAAATTTAAATTATAAAATATTTACGAAAAGTTTTTAAAAAAGCTTACTTTAGATGCTTCACAGTGTGTGATAGTGGAATTGTGACAAGATGAACCTCCTTCTTTCTAAATAATATTAAAAATAAAACGTGTTATAGCATTTTATTTACAAAACGCCGTAGACATAAAACATACCAGTCCAGTTTCAACGTTAAAACGCTGCAATTCGCCGGCCGAAGTTCCAAATATTAAATATTGATCACAAGCCTAAAATTAAGACACGAAATTAGTTGTAATTAACAATAAATTTATACCCATACCCCGCTTACCGAGAAAGTGCAACATGTAAAACAATCATTTTCGTCCGCATCTCTGTAAGTTCGAAATGAACGAAATCGACTATATACAAATCTTCGATCCATTTTGACTCCGTCATTGCCACCAAATTGAGGAAACATCTACAAATAATTATTAAATTCAATTATTTTTTCCACTGCAAAGTGTAAATAAATTATTTTTTTTACGATTCTTCGCTGCAATCTCGAAGCAATATTTATTGGAGCAGAATTTCTAAATTTTGGATCAGGACAACGGTGAGGACTAAAAAAAAATTAATTTAAATTGATTACCGAAGAAATGTACATTATAAATCAAATAAATCTTACATAAAAAGATCAAATGGAGGACACGTGACAACAGGATTTTTACAGATGGCATGTTGTTTTCTTAAATATTCAGTGACAATTCCATCGAGTGTAACAATAGGACCGCCCGCACCGTTAGTATTCACCGAGCTACTGTGTCCAAGTGACGATCCAGACGAAAAACCAGTACTAACATACACAGAGTTTGAGTTACTTTGCCTTAAAGCCGATCCCAGATTTTGTTTTTTCATTATAGGACTTTGCTGATAATTGCCACAGTTCATTTGACTTTTTTGTAAAGTTGGAGTTTTAGATGAATGAGAAGGAGGTGTATTGGTCAACGTAAATGAATTAACGGAAGGACTAAAATTTCCTGTAGGGTTGCTATGACTTGTTCTTGAAGCAGGATTACGATTTAAATGAATTCTTTCGTTATTGTATACAATTTTTAAAGGAGCAGTACTAACAGAAGAACTACCGCCAGTTGAAGTTACTGGTGTATTTAACGGATTAGTTTGAAAATTTCCTAATGAATTTGGTAAATTTAAACGACTCTATAAAAGTCAAGATAACTATTAGAAAACTTTATGATAAATAATACGTAAATTATAACAAACCTGCTTATTACTAGATGTTGGAGTAGTACACGTCAACGCTCGACTCGTTGAGTTTAATCTTAACGGACCATTTGGAAGCCCAGCTTCTTTTTGAAGAACGGCGGCGGATTCGCTTAAACCTAAAAATTTGAAAAACACTTTAAGATATAATAAACGTTACCCAAGTAGAATTCAATCTCAAACCTTTATTATGTAAATGTTGATAAATTAATTGCAAAAGTTCTTTTTCGTTATATACAATTTTTGTGTGCGCAACCACATCGGCTTTATTAATTTTTGCAATCGAAGATTCAACTCCCGTAGCTAAAGGTTTTCCTGTTACCCTCTCGATTAATTCCATCGCATAACGGCAAAATTTGATATGTTCAGAACGATTATCTTGTAAAACAGGATCTCGCATCAAAACTAAGCGAAAGAGAATATCATTTTATTAAACCAACCCGAATCAACTTATTAAAATTGACATACCTTGTAATTGACCGTTGCTAAATAATGGCAGTTTACTAACGATTTGCTTAACGGTATCACTGCGCGCTAACCCAACTAAAGCCTTTAAAATCATATTATAAAATTTAAATATAAATTAAAACATCGCCAATTAAAGTTTTAATCATTACTTTGCACGCCAACGCTCTGATTGAATCCGCATCAGTGATTGGAGTTTTGACGGTCAAAAGATTAAGCAAAACCTAATAAGTAATTAAGAAATTATTATAGTATTTTTATAATCAACGTAATGTTTCTTCCGAGTTACCATTATTCCGTTATTCGATCGCAAACAAGTCCACATTTTGCTTACTAAATCGTCTCCGCCTTTTAATGTCAATTTTCGTTTACAATTACCACTCATAATACGACCCACTTGACCTCCAAGCTAAATAAAAAAAAAATTTAAAACATTTAAAGATCCGAGACATATAAATTTTAGAATATATTCATTACTCTAGCAGCTGGACTGCAAACACAATTAATTATAACGTTTAAAGCTGCTCGTTGAACTTCAGGATCGGTTAGAATTTCTCCTTCGGCTGCTCCCAATAAAATACTAATTTAAAAAAAAAAAAAGTAGTTAGAATAACAGTAATAATATTATAGAATTCATTTAACCAAAATAAAAAAAATTACCTCATGCCAATAACTTGAGGAGAATCAGGAAGTGCAACCGGTTCACACAAAACCATCTGCATTTTAGGCACAATTGAACAAATACCAATCACATCTAAAGCACTACGCACAGTCTCTGATCTAAAAAAAAAATAGAACAAACAATCTAAGAAAAAACGCACAATTTGAAATTCTAAAAAAAAATATCTTATACCGCCCAGAATAGTTCCAATCGTAAGCTATAGCTACTAACTGTAGCAACAACGTAATTCCAGAAAGTCGATGAAACTCGTCCACCGGAGCCCATGAGGCACGAATAGGTAACAATTCTAATAAAGTTTCAACATTTTGCTGTACAACTTCGGGAGGGAATTTCGCGGCTTTATACGATGGAAAGGAAGTCGAAGCTGGAGATCCCTGATTTCTCGATTGATTCCGACGCAACTGATCGGCTTTGATAGCTAGATGAGCTTCGAAATATCTTTTGAGCGCGCTACACACTTGCCTCGCCGTCTGTCTACTTCCAAAAACTTCGTCATCAGTTAAATTATCAGCCCCCGACGCATCGTCGCCGGATAAAATTTGAAGAGTGCTTATCATATTGTAAAGCTTTCTTAAACCATCTTGCTGGTCGAATAGTTCTAAAATAGCTCGAAATTGAAACGAAAGACCGAAAAACATGGTGGCATGACACCGGCTAGATTCGTGCGAGCACTCTAAAAGCCAAAGAGAGTAGCGTACGAGATCCGTCAATACCGGTGGATGCAATAAACAAACTCGCTCTAGCGCATCTTCGTTATAAGCTAAATAATAAAGACACATAGAAACTCCAGTTGCGGCTATTGAAGGACGATAAACTTTTAGAAGATGTTGAACGCCACCGACGGAAACAAATTCGATAGCAAATTTCTTATGACATAGCAAAGCAGCTAAATACTAAAAGAAAAAAAAATATTAATTAACCGAAACATAAAAAAAAGAAACCATTAATAAAATTTATATTTACTTTTAACGCTTCAAAGGCTAATCGCACGTCTTTGTTTTCATTCAGACTGATGTAATGTAAAATCAAATCTAAACTGTTATGTTCAAATACGTAACTCAACATCTGTTAAAATAAAACATCCCATATAAAATAATAATGAAAACAATGTTAAAAATTGTGTTAAATATTAATATACCTCCTGATATTCGCCCATAGCGGTTAGGTATTGCAAAGTCAATCTCTGTTGCATGCTGGCCGTGAGCGGATACATTTTATGCGATCCGATAAGAAAAGGTTCCATCTCGGCCCAACTGCTGTTACTACTCGTTTCCACAGGATGAGAGGACGAACCAGTTCCCGAATGATGAACCGAAGAGGGAATGAAAGATGGTGGTGACATTACCTAAAAAATATATATATACTGTATATGTAACAAATTCTTTACATGTAAAATAAATATTACTAACCTTATCGTATGGAGACTTTCTTTGTTTTTTTACTTTTTCCGCGCTATTGGGAACTGAACCATTTAAATGTGCGAATGGTCTTTCTTCAATGGCAGCTAATGGTCTCTTCGGGGACTTTAACTGCTCGTTGTATTTATTAATAATTTCATTTACTTCTCCCGATTCTTCTTTTCTCAACTCGTGCAAACGTTGTAGCATCACCGGTATCTAAATACATTAGTTACATTTTAACATAATTGATAATAACATAAAAATAACACGCAAAAAACATCAAGTCAATCCGGTACTTTTTGCCCAATTGAGTTTAAAAAGTTCTTGCATCTTTACAATACATTTCGCCTAATAGACATTTCGCGCGTTCTACCGGCACGACCTTATAAACCCTTAGTACCCGCTACAATAACAAACTGGATGTTCTTAAACACAATTGATGCAAAAAGCCCCCTTGAATTCCCCTTGCATTTTTATTACCAGATGAGAATTTTGTTCTCTGGAATTGCCGGCTATGTCTTGAATTTCCATCGCCGCAGCTAGTAATCCGGTAGCGTATGACCGTAAAGGTTCATTGGCAGTTTCAGCCCACTGATACAGCCTCGGCACCAAACCGTCCTATTTATATATATATATAAAAAATGTTAACTACATGTACTGTATTTTCATCAATTTTACAATGAATATAAACGTTAACCAACCGTTTCTTGAAACACAACAGAACTTTCTAATCCTGGCATTATATCTAAAGTAAGTCTCGCAGCAGCTGTATTCAGATCTCTGTTCTCTCGGTGCATCAAATAATTGTTTACCAACTATCAAAAATAGAATCAAAATTGTATCGACTGTAGCCTACATTAATTTAATCGCAATCAGCTGATGCTTACCTTATTCATAAAGTTGTCATTTTTAAATAAATTTTTTAACAAATGTCCAAACGTGCAATGAGGATCTGTTCTACCTGAAACCCAAAAACAAAATAATTATATCACAACGCTTTCCAAATTTAGATAACCAAAACTTATAAGTTTTTCAAGTACCTGGATGACGATCATCGAAAGGATCTGGATCCATCTTTAAATAAACTTCAGTTTCTTTTTCCATCAACTCGGCAATACTACGAGAAGTAAGTTTAAATACATGACATGACCGCGTGTGCGTAAAAGAGTTAGAAAACCCGGCAGGAATATACCTGGTTAACGTAGGCAATGGATCCGCACCGCTTCCAAATTCTTGATCCCAACCGTCTAAAATCCCATTGAGAAGAGAAACCGAATCCCCTCGATTTGTTGACTCCCCCATTTTTTTTAATATCACTAAAATTATATTATAGAATATGGTTATAATCGAGAAGATAGTATTTCACCAATGTTCGTAATGCTTACACGTGACAATCTAAGAATTGTGAAGAACCTCAATTTCCAACGACAAATATTCCAAATTGTAATTTTAAAAAATATAACGTAATTAAATTGAATAATAAAACAAACGATTAAATCTTATTTCGGCGAAATACCTAATTATTATAAATTAAGTTTCTTTTATAACACAACGTACCGCTTAGCGTTAATACGAGCCCGCCATTTTGAACAGCCTTGTGACGTCATGCCGTATTCTCTCCTACCGCAGCCCCATTCCTACCACCTAGGGGAACGGTGACGTCATGTAGAATTCCAACCGATAGGGTGACGTCACGCACGCAGATGATAATAAACAAACGCAGATAAAACTCCATTAAATTCAATTTAATTTAAATAATTAATACCATGTTAAGAAATAATTTGTGATTTCACATAAGCGAAACAAAGTTTCCTATTTTTTTTTTCTTCGTCTTTCTTTATAAATCACTTTAAATCCAAAGCGATCTTGAGAAAACATCCTTTAAAGATTCTAAAATGATCCACTGCAGGCACTACTCGCGCCTTCACATTTATATTTCAATAATAATAATAATAATTATATCCCTTAATTTTGACGAACTTAAATGTTGGCTAACTTAAATAATAATCACATTATTTCGATTCCAAATTTTTGTAAAGTAGAAAAAGAAAAAGTAAAGTTAAGAAACAAAACAAAAGAAAAAAATAATAAACTATGCTTGATTCTTTAGTTCGCTTCCGATGCGATAGCTTAGAATCTTATTCCAGTCTATTTTGGTCTTAGTAACCGGTAGTTGACGACGCAAAGCTTTGAACGTTGTCTCGGACATAGTTCTATAGTTGTCAATCATTGCCAACTGTTTCATTGCAAATTCAAAATTAATATAAAATGATTTTTTTTAAAATCTACTTAATATTACTTGATATTCATTTTCAGCTTCTTCCACTATGTTACAAATCTCCCTCGCCGTCTGCTGCTCAGTCTACACAAATTAAATTTAAAAAGTTAAAAACAAAGTTAAAACAATTCAGCGTAGATACTGTGTACATACCGTAACCGTCAGCGGTTCTTTAACATCTTTGGAACTAACCAACTGAACGTTGCCATCTTCGTAATAATGCACCTACAAAAACTTATTGAATGACTATAAAATAAAATAAATGATCGTTAAACAAAATACCTGGACTTTTAAAACTCCTTTCAGTTCAACGCTTCCAGATTCCAATGTCACAGTCCATATGGATCGCCAACGCCCATTCCTACAATTAATGACGCAATTTATTATCTTTTTGATACAAGTTCGTTCGCGCAACTCATTTATAAGAAATTCATACGGGTCACGTTACAATAAATCTAAAAAACAAATTGTGAGCAATGAATGATTGCCTAAGGTTATGAACTTCAACATGAGGTTTGAGGTGCTGGTCAGCAAATAGAGTGAGGCTGGAAGTGTAATGTGCATTAATTTTGTGGTTGCGAGCGTTCGCCACTTTTTGTAAGTTGCGTTGAGATAGCAGAGAGCATGATTGTATTTAGTAAGCGAGGAGTGAACATGAGCTTCTGGTGAGAAACTACAAAGTTAAGGTATGTAGGATGATTTGAGAATAGAGTCTGCTCGAAAAGAGGTCGAAAAATGTATAGTTTTCATTTGTTGTATAGCGTTGCGTTGCTGTATTTTTGCTGTGGTGAGCTCTTCACCTTAAATAGTAGTAGTTTTGTTTATGTGCTTTTTGAATAAAATTGCTTCTCTAGTGATAAACTATATTTATAAATAGATTGCGCTTATTGTCCATTTATTCTATCTTTAAAAGTGATTGCGTGCGCCAACCGCCTATATTATAGCACCAATATTTTGTTTGCTTTTTTTTACCAATAATTTTTGGGTTGAAATTGATGATCCTCGATGCAAGCGATGAGAACGACATTTCCACCTTCTAATTTGCCAAAGACCGAAGAGACGCCGTGTCGATAATGGTTTTGCACGTACACGTCGAGTTCAGTTTCCAGCGCTTGACGCCAAGGAGCCACTTTCGGATCCAGCTCCCACGGACCAAACTCCGCAGCCTCTTTACGTAAATGATCGTACTTGAAAGTCTGCTTGGACCGAGGGTCGCAAAAATGACCACCCCCCAGATCATTATACTCTGTAATTAAAGCCTGCAAATATAATAATTATAATTTAGTCGCCATATAAAGATTTTAGTCGTGTAATGAAAAAGACTTGCTTGGTGCGTAGAGCCGTCGATGCGGACGGGAGTCAACTGATCTTTATTATATTGAGCAAACGCTCTACAAAATAATTTTTATGGAGAATCAACAAACGTTAACTAATTTTAAATATTATTATAAAATAAAATTTACCCGCAAGCACCTTCCTTCAATAACGTATCATTATTTAGGAGTAATCGTACATCTGTCAATATCAAATACATCAACAAAAACAAGATGAGTCAATTTATAATAAACTAAACAACTAATTTATAAATACCGTTAAATACTTCGTTAAACTCCCCGGGAGGCGAATGTAAAACGAAATCGGAAACAACCCGAACCTATAAAATAAAATTTATAATTTTTCGAAATACTTTTCAAGATAAGACCGGAACTACACAGCTATGCAAACACTTGTCAACACTCGGTGACATTACATTTCAGAAATAATTAACAAATCAATTAACTAGTAATAATTAACGGCAATCGCCAGTAACATCCGTATGTTTTATTCATTAAAATCAGTTAATATTTCTATAAAAAATGAATAAAAACCAACCTTTTCTTGGTCCGTAATAGGTTCATCGTAGTCGGTCGCCATTGTACACGCCTCAATTTAATGATTGATTTACAAATGACAACTGATTTGAAAAGAGATTTATAAATCTTGATAGCGCCATCTATGGTAAAATTTAAGAAACTTACCCTCCCCCCCCCCCTCCCCTTTATTGCACAAGATTGCCTGATTATAAAAGTTTTATAAATATTGCATAAGATTAAATTAATACAAATATTTACACTATTTTGATAATAAATTTTTTAACGCAATACTATTAATTAGTTTATATTAATAATAGACAATAGATTTTGTTGCAATCGCGGTGCACTATTGCGCAGTGTTGCAAGATTCCTCTCACAAATTTTCATCAAAAATTCGTTTTGAAAGGAGCTGTAGCCGTTATGTTGGTGCCGCCGTAATTTTTGTCATTTTCAAGATTTCTTTCGACATTAATTTTGCGTTTTTGTTTTTAATAATTATTATCATAATCTTAAATGATGGAAGCGTTGATTCCAGTAATAAATAAATTGCAAGATGTTTTTAATACTGTAGGAGCGGATGCTATTCAATTACCTCAAATCGTTGTTGTTGGCACTCAGGTAATATTATATTTCTCATAAATTATTTATTTCAATTTTTTAATTAATTAATTGGTTTTGGAGATCTGACTGTGTTGTTTACTCTTTCAAATATATATTTTTTGTTTTGTCTAATTAAATATAATGTGGTGGTGTAGCTAATACTTTTAGAAACCTAAAATCATAATATCTGCTGGCATTCATTTTGCAAATTTTTTTTTTTACATTTTTATTTTTGCAAAACAAATGAAGAGTTCTGGCAAAAGTTCAGTATTAGAAAGCGTAGTGGGTCGTGATTTTCTTCCTCGCGGACCTGGGATTGTAACGCGGAGACCTCTGGTTTTGCAGTTAATTTATTCGCCCAAGGATGATCGGGAGCACCGATCAGCTGAAGAAGGTTGCCGTCGCATTAATTTACAACCATCCAAATAATGATGAAAGCATTACAATAGTTAATAAATTATTTTACAGGAACGTTAGATTTAGAGGAGTGGGCCAAGTTTCTTCACACTAAAACTAGAGTTTACGATGATTTTAATGAAGTTCGGAAAGAAATCGACGCGGAGACTGAACGAATGGCAGGGCTTAATAAGGTGTTTACTTGTCAAGTTTTTTTTTTTTTAATTATTATTAATTTAATTAATTAATATTGTGTTTAGGGCATTTGTTCAGAATGTATTAACCTAAAGATATTCTCTACTAATGTTGTCAACTTGACGTTGGTGGATTTGCCCGGTCTAACTAAGGTTCCAGTGGGGGATCAGCCCGACGACATTGAACTGCAAATTAAAAATTTAATTTTAAAATATGTGAGCAATCCCAACAGCATTATTTTGGCCGTTACAGCTGCTAATACTGATCTTGCCACTTCCGAAGCTCTCAAATTAGCTCGAGATGTCGACGTTGATGGTAAGTTTTTAAGGAAATTTCAAAACATATTATCAAATTATGTCGATTCTTTTTTTAAAAAAAATTAGGTCGTAGAACGTTAGCTGTGATAACGAAATTAGATTTAATGGATGCGGGAACAGATGCCATTGATGTTTTATGTGGTCGAATTATTCCGGTAAAATTAGGAATTATCGGCGTTGTAAATAGGTCTCAACAAGACATTGCGAATAAAAAAACTATCGAAGCTACGTTAAAAGATGAAGCCACTTTTCTTCAAAGAAAATACCCGTCTTTAGCAACTAGAAATGGAACGGCTTATTTAAGTAAAACTTTAAACAGAGTAAGCTATAGTTTTTAAGTCGCATTTTTTTTTTTTTTTGGGAAGTTATATAATTTTTAAAAAAATTTGTTTTAGTTGTTAATGCATCATATAAGAGACTGTTTACCGGATCTTAAAACGCGGGTGAATGTTATGATTTCACAGTTTCAATCTCTTTTGAATTCGTACGGAGACGCGGTTGAAGATAAAGTATATAAAGTCATAAACTGTCTTTTCGTTATATTTCATTATTTTATTATTTTTGTTTTTCTTTCTTTTTAAAATTGCAGAGTCAAACTCTACTTCAAATTATAACCAAATTCGCTTCCGCTTATTGCGCTACTATTGAAGGTACAGCTCGAAATATCGAAACGACGGAATTGTGCGGTGGTGCACGCATTTGCTACATATTTCATGAGACGTTTGGCCACACATTAGCTTCTATCGATCCACTCGGCGGTTTATCAACTATCGATATTCTAACAGCCATCCGCAATGCTACGGTACCAAATTAAACGAAAATAAAATTCTTATGCTCGTGTTTAATCATTTTAATTATTTTTGTTGTAGGGTCCGCGACCGGCTCTTTTTGTGCCAGAGGTTTCTTTCGAATTGTTGGTAAAAAGACAAATTCGTCGATTAGAGGAACCGAGTTTAAGATGCGTCGAATTGGTTCATGAAGAAATGCAAAGAATAATTCAGCATTGCGGAACCGAGATTCAAGTAAATAATTATACGTTTAATAATTAATAGTAATAAATATTTATATTAAAATTTTGTAAATGATAGCAAGAATTATTGAGATTTCCAAAACTTCACGAGCAAATTATTGATGTAGTAACTCAACTCCTTCGACGACGACTACCTCCTACTAACTCGATGGTAAACTTATTACAGATTTTCATTAGAATGTAAAACTAATACGATTTTATTAGGTTGAGAATATAGTTTGCATCGAATTAGCTTATATAAATACTAAACATCCAGATTTTCACGATGCTGCTCTAGTCGGTTCGCTAGCCAAGGCGGTGGAAAATGATGGCAAATCGAAAATTCGTACCATCAAGGAAACCAATGTACCTGCTCTAACCAACTCAAATAATTTAGTATCGGCTAATCAAGAAAATGCGGAGAAAGAGTCGAAAGTAAATTATTGCCTTTCTCACGCTTTTTGGTTTTTTTTTACTTATTTTACGATTTGTGTCTCAAGAATAATCTTCAACGATCGATTGGCAACCGGGGAAGCGATAGCAATATCAGTTCCAATAGCGCTGGATGGTTAATGAATTTCGTGCAGGGAGCGAGTGTGAGAGCCGAGGGTAGAGATTTCAGCGTCGATAATAGTCCACTAGTCACTCCAACGCATGGCAATAGAGGAAATACACTCAGTAGTCCGCAGAAAGCCATTAATCTTCTTCCTGAGGTGGTAAGTTTTTAATTTTACATAATAACATGCAATTGGTTTAATACGAAATTAGCCTTCACAGACTTCAAGAAAATTGTCGCAGAGAGAGCAAAGAGATTGTGATGTTATAGGTAAATTGAAAAAAATATTTAAAATGAAACCTAGCCTTTTTGTAATAATTATAAATTATTTAGAACGGTTGATAAAGTCCTACTTTCTCATTGTAAGAAAGAACGTTCAAGATTCGATCCCCAAAGCCATTATGCATTTCTTAGTGAACCATGTTAAGGATAATCTTCAATCCGAATTAGTTACTCATTTATATAAACATGATCACTTTGAAACGCTCTTACAAGAATCGGAACATATTGCAGTCCGAAGAAAAGAGGCGGCGGAAATGCTCAAAGTAAGATCTTTTTTTTTTTTTTTATAATAATCTGATCACAGGAGAAAATGAAAGTTAATTGATTCTATTTAATTAAGGCACTTCAACGAGCCAGTCAAATTATCGGTGAAATTAGAGAAACTCATATGTGGTAATTGATTGAAACAATTCGAAGAGCAGCGGTATCGGTGATAATTATTCACTTAATTTAATGTGAATGTAACTAGAAAAATAATTTGAAAACTTGTTTTAGATTTATTTTCCAATTTTCTGTTTTTTACTTACAGTATATAATTCTTATTTCGGCTTGTAAAATATAAACTTAAAAACTGCCTTAATTAATTTTTAGGAAAAACATTCATTACTATTATAGCTTTATATTTTTTTTTCCATGTTCCATAGTGCCATTAATTTTTTTAATTATACAGTTTTTTTTTTTTTTCTTCCGATGGTTAAAATATTATTATACCGTTAGACTTATAAAATTAGTCATGTTTTTTCTCCGCAGTATTAAGTCGTGGCTGGGTGTTTTATATTTTGAAAAAGTTATCGTCTAGTGCTAGGTGTCAATAAATTTCTTTTCAAAAGCGTTGTACGTTTTTAGTTTAAAAATTTATTTCAAAAAAAATAAATAAAAAAAGATTAATTAAAATGTACGTTACGACTTTTCTGGGCAACTTATTTCGGATCCGTTCATCATGGACATATTATTATCGTGGCTAACTGTCGAATGAAGCATCAGTCCTAATACTCCGGCTCGATTGGACATAGCCAAACGGATATTTCGTTCTTGCTCGAATAACTCGTCCAAAAGTAACCACTACAATCAAATTATTTAACACTATTATTTCATTTTAATTTATTTTTCTATTACCTGTCTAACTCTGTCCATGTCAATCTCGGCTCGCCTTAATTTCTCCCAACAATAATGTTTGTTGCATATTTTCTTAGGTATGATACAAAATTCTCCCGTTTCGTTAAATACATTTGCCACCAGAGGACATCCACAAACCTCATCGTCATTAACCTATATTCCACAAAAAACATAATTATACTTTTGTTAAGTATCATTATAGCTGCAACCATATAGCTTACTTTGGGTTCTTTAACGTGCTCGGGGCATAAAACTTTGAGTCTTTTACAATACGTTCCTTGCTGAGGGTTATAAGTATCGCAAAACACATTATAACTGCCTTCAATTCGAGTTTTGTAAATAGAACCAAAAGACGTTTGAGACTCGTATTTGTTGAAACATTTTTCCATGTGCCTTATTGCGGGTTTATTTCCCATTTGTAAACCGCAAGTGACGCAATAAAACCCTAAATCCACCTCTTCGTCATTGTCATTGCACTTGAAAACATTTAAAATAAATGAAATGTTTTAATAAAGAAAAAATTGTATAAAAACCTCTTGTTCATCCGCAACCGCCGATCTTTTAGCATAAATTATAAGCGATTCTAAATCTCGAGATTTTGTATCTAAATTAGATAAAACTTGTCTGGCTTTTAGTTGTTTTTCTCGAATGTGCTCCAATTCTTTTTTATTAGTCTCGTCGGCTAAACACTCGGATGTGTTTCTTTGCTGTATCCGTTGTGGAAGAATATGAAATATTCGACTGGAAACCAAAATACAAGTATTATATTTTTTCTTTTTAACTACTTTTGAAAGTAATGTTACTTCATGGCCAGCTTCATTCCGCATTCTTCGCTGCAATATTTTGAATTTGAAAGAGCCATACGACTGCAGCCCGGACCGTAGCATTGTTTGGGCTGTTTGTCATCTTCTTTACATCTACTACTTCGTCGATTGCGTTTCTTATCACGATGGCGATGTTTGCGTCGTTCACTGTGATCGGAATGCTTTTTCCGTTTTTCACTTTTCTTGCTACGAGGCTATAAAATAGACCATGAAAACCCCAAAAATGCAAAAGCCGCAGAACTTAACGTACCGATTTACTTGGACTTTTTTTCCTATTGGATTTTTTAGGCTCGTAAAGTTGATCCTCTTTCTCATCGATTTCGCTCTCATTGGAGTTATCCACACAAAAGTTAACGTCTTTTAAGACCTTTTGTTGATAATAATTTTAAACATAATATTATATAAGTATCAAAAGAATTGATAATTTTCACTTAAAAACTATCGATTAACGTATTATAATTATATATAAATTAATTACTCTAGATTTAGTTAAATATTCGTTGTCAGAAGATACATCATCAGTTTCTGTGGTTGTGCGATATTTTGATACATACTGTTTTTGAGTATCTCCTCCAATCACTAAACCCTAAATAGAACAGCAAAAAAAAAAAAAAAAAAAACGAACCGAAAAGGAAACAAACAAGAAAAGAATGAATGAGTGTACTATAGAAATTTTTAGGCAGTGAAATAGCAGCAAAAGCGGGACAAACACCAACTTATTTCCCCATTAATAGAAACTTACAAAGTTCAAACATTGTCTCTGACGACACTTTTGACGAATTTTATTTGGACCCCCAAACTTTCGCATGTCCTGAAATTAAAAACAATTTGGTTTTTGTTTACATAATTATTATAACAATGCTAACGAAAATATAAAAAAAAACTCTTACTTTGCAAAAGTCACATCGTCCACAATCCTCAATTCTATAACAAGCGATGCATTCTCCGCACCTTCGTACATTTCGACCCTTCTTGTTGTCGCTTTTAGATTTCTTTTTCTCGCTTCCTCCACCTCCAGCTGCTTCTTTGACTTTCTTTTCTTTGTACTGAGTTATCAAACCACTATCAACAGCTAAAAAAAAAAATATGCGTTAATGTTTAATCAAGATCCAAGTAATTAATCGAAATACATTTGCACCGATCGCAATAATATTTCAATATTTGCTTCGATTCCTTCTCTTTGACTCCGACACAATCGCCGTGATACCATTCATTACAAAAGTCGCAGCATCTGTATACAACGCAGATCATATAAAATAATAAAAAATAAAAGAACAATACAGTAACTTACATCATAAATCTGGAAGTGTCACTGGAACGACAAATGCAATATTCGACATAATCTTGACTGGACGATGGCTTACAATAAGAATGAATGTCCCAATCTGGATTCGTACTAAACAGACCCACAATTTTGGCCTGTCTCTCGGGAAGAATCTCAAACTTCCGCACCGCTTCTTCTCGCTTTTTGAAAATACAAATATTTTTTTACAAATTTTATCAAACGCCGAACGGCAATCTTTATAAAATTTTCTTACTGAAGAAGCCATTTTTAAGCGTCGATGTTGATGCTCGAACGTCAAATTGGAACAGCCATCATTCTGAAACTCATGCTTAAATTTTGACACATTTATTAAATAGCCGGATTTATAACAACTAATAAAAGAAATTAGCTAATAAAAGAAATTAGCTAATAAAATAAACTTACCAAATAATACAATAAAATGACAGAAAAATAACAAAACAGTATGTTGACGATCTTTTTAATGACCTTCTTCTATTACTGCCACCAAACCATTATTTACGATATAGGTTATACGACGTGCCGCTAGATGTCGCTTTGCCTACGCGCGGCTAATGATAATCTTTGGCGCGCTTTTCTCAAAAGGTGACGTCATGTGCTTTTTTGAGACGCGGTTTTCGTAGGGATAACCCTATTTCAATACCTAAGATTGAAAGTAAATAATTATTATTTCATCATTTCATGTATATCTAAAAAAAAAAAAACAGTAGTTCAACATTAACTTCATTCAAAAATTATAAAATTTGAGCTTGAGAAACTTACAGAAGATGAAAAGCAGGTAAGCGTGATTTGAGTTAATAAACCTACGTGTCATATTTCAATCACATTTTACTCCTACTGTATTTAATTTAAATTATGTTTTATTAGTTCGTAACCATTGTAGGAGCGTCACCGCGAATTAGTAATTCTATAATACGAAATAAATGATTCACAGTTTTATTCTTGGGCGCTATAATAATTATTGGCAAACTTCGTCGAGACCCAGTAGTAGGCTACGGTAGCCGACATGTCAGGTGATTTTTAAATTTGGTTAACATTTCTTTCAATACAGTACCGTAATTAAATCATGAAGATACAGCGTAATTATATTACAGGTAGTAAGGAAAATGATCAATAGTTACAATAGGCTATTCGGAAAGTGCTGAAAAGAAATTAGACAAGAAGATGATTTGTCTCGTAACAAGTTCGGTTGCCTTCGGATCCACCAAGTTCAAAGTTATGCGCATCGCCTCAATAAGTCCATATAGTTACGAGTAAGTTACTGTATTAGAGAATTACCATTATCCAAATGCATTTATTTTTTAAGTAAATGGCAAAGTTAATTTTCCTGTTTGCCTAATTTTAAAACACGGGGAATAGACTGCACCGTCCACGTAAGTTGGAGTTACATGCTGTGTACCGGACTAGAGAGTTTTACGGTACCATCATTTAAGATACAGTAATGGTAATTGGTTAATTTCACTTCACTCACTGTTTGCTTCATTTTAATACAATGCAAACATAACATATTTTTAGGAAATTACCCTTATCCAAATGCATTTATGGCAAAGTTAATTTAGCCTATTTGCCTAATTTTAACACACGGCATAGATTACACGTAAGTTGCAGTTACATAATATTATACCGTACTAGGGAATTATTACGGTATCATCATTTATCAGGTACGATAATAAGTTAGGTTAGTTTCACTCATTGTTTGCTTCATTTTAATACGTGGCAAACATAACAATGTAAGTTAAGCTTTTTAAGGAATTACAATATTGAAAGCAGACCCGTGAAAATTTGTCCTGGTTTTTGTTCCCAAATGAGGCTTTTTGAAAGGTTAATAATTGCAAACAAATAATTTTAAATTATTGCGCAGATAGTGTATACTGTATAGCCTACTTAACAATAATTAGGCTATTAAGGTAACATTGAGCTGCAACAGAAATTTAAATTCAGTAAACTCTTAAATTTTCATTCTTATTTTTGAGATTCCTTCCTTATAACTATCATCATCATTGCACCTTTGAACTTGCTTAAAAAGTACATAACCGTTGAATAATATAAGAATTACTGAAACCCACAGGCTTGACACTAGTCGATTAAGGACCCCTCTCTTTTTATTATTTATTAAATAACACAACTTTTTAAATTTTAGAAATTTCTTCTACGATATTGTTTTACTCTCGATAGAATTCTTTAAAGACGTAAATTATAATAAACTCATAAAGTAAATTAACATTTTAAGGAAAGCAAATAATAATTAAATTCTAAAATATTATTTGTAGCCTACATCACGTATCTTTTTATTTATTTAAAAATATATCGTAAGTTTTTTTTCTTTGAGTGGGAGTTAAAAAATTCAAATTCAAACGATATTAATGCAAAACTTTTCCGCGCAAAATTTTCTTAGCGACAGAATGAAGAGAGAAAGAAAAAAAAAGTGTTTAAAAAGTAATTTATGTGATGAAAGAGTCTTCTTTTTTAAAAAAAAAATTTTTTTTTGGTAATTGATTTTTTAAAGCGCAAAAATGTTTGCGTGAGAGAGAGAGAAGTGGCGGAAAGAAGAGCTGTTTCCTCGCTTTTCATTAACGTGATTGTTTTGTTGGCGAGACCATTATAATATTTCAACAGCCCCCCAAGCCCTATAGATACCAGCTAGCAATACAGTAGTATCACATAGCCGATAGAAAGAGAGAGACTGGAAAAGCTTTGGGAATGGCCCAGTAATTGAAGTGCAATGGCAGAGGAAGAAAGAAAAAAAAAGAATGGAATCAGCTCTACACTACTTTTTCTCTCCTGTTAAATTCGTTTTTAACCTTTTTTTTTTCTTTCTCTCTTCTTTTTTTTATTTTAAATAATAGTTGAACGTGAGCTGAAGAATAATAATGATGTTATCTCGACATCAAAATCAATGAAAATATAGGTGCGTAGTACACACACAGAGGCGCGTACATTTCAAATGGCACGCATTTTACATTGGTGGGAGGGAGGCAGAAAAAGAAAAAAATAACTCATTAAGAGATGAATCGCTTCAATTAATGTGATTAAATTGCCAATGAATTAAGATATTTTTAAAGCTTTTGAGTTTATCTTACGTTCTTCATCGTTATTATTATAGTAACAAGTTCATTCACAAAAAAATAAAAGGAAGGGAGGAAACAACTTTAGTTTTTTTTTTCCAGCACAATCACACGTGTAATAATAATAAAAGTTCCGGAGATATGGGTTTTTTTTTTGTTGGGTCTCGTTTAACACACACGGGTGGGTCAATATTGGTCCATAATAATATAATAATTTTGAGCATACAATATTATTGATGATGGTTGGAGGGAGGGAGGGAGCGCGTGAAACGACAAAAAAAGCTCGGATAATCTTATCTCTTTCCTCCTCCACCGCTCTGTTGTTGTCGGTCTGCAGGTATTTCAATCAACTGGCAAATCAAACAAAAGTTATATAGACCCAAAGAGAGAGAGAGAGATATACCGGTAGAGAAAGTGAAAGGCAAAGAAGGAAAACAAATGTTAGCTACGAAAACAAGTGCTTTATAGCTCATCACCGGATATTTTTCTTTAAAAAATACGTTCCTTTTTAGAAGGAACGTAAATAAAAAAGATAAAATGTAACTCATTAACTATACACTCTGAGATTATAATATAGGTTCAAGTGCCCCGCGCGACTGTAATAAACTTATTAAATACATATTGTTTTATAATTAATATAATATTGTACATACCGAGTATTTAAAATTATTATTTCTCTAAACCTTTAGAACTTTTTAGATTTTATTTTACTTCCTCTTTCAGGTCCAACAAGAGCAGTATACTCATTCACTACGCCTACTAAGCTGCATTGACACCCGGCTTGGTCTCATGGCTGTATCATACGTTGGCGCACTTCTTGAATATCCCAGATTTAAATTAGATAGACTATAAACAATGGGGTGGGATGCGAGAAAAGGTCTTACGAGAGAAAAGAACGAGAGATGGAAGTGTTCGTATGGGGGAGATGAGGCCGGGAGATTGTCGATGAAGCTGTTGCGTAGTGATTGGGTATATAATGCTCGTGTTGAGACCGAAACACAGAATAGAACAAAATTTTAAAAAAGTTCTTCAAGTAAAGTTTTTCAACGTGTCATTCAAATATTTACGATTATTAAAAGGAGATTTCACACTCATTCAGTTGGGTTCAGTTATTTACGGACACCGTGTAGGCTACGTTTAAATCTAATATTTCGAAGATTCGAAGATTATTATTTTTAATCGAGTAAAAAAAAAATTTGTTCTTATATTACTTTTACCGACGCGCGAGTCAATTAGTAAATTGTTTACGGCCCGATAGGATCAGCTGAGATAAGCTTTAAAAGGCAGAGAGAGAGAACGAAAGGAAATATGTTGGGTAAAACGTGATGTGATTTAAATAATCATTTCTATTCTCTCTCTCACTTCTCTTTATCCCCCATCCATCCACTTGCTGGTTTTATATTAGAAAAATAAACTTTTAAACTGCGGGATTTTGTTTAAAAAAGATTTTGCTTTTGTGTTTATTCAGATTACGCGGTTCTCATCTACATTTGACCACCATGCTAATCACCAGTCAATTCATCCCCCTCATCTCTCCCGGACCATATACGAGGCTCAACTCATCTTCAAAAAGTCTCTAAGCTCCACCGGTACCAAAAAAAAAAAAGAGAAGGCGTGCGAGAAGAAGAAGAAGAGGGATCCTACCAAAAAAAGTGAGAGCGAATGGGATAATGCGATTGTTACAGATGGAGTGTCGGTATAATAATAACAACTATCTTCTTTTCTTATTCTGATTTTCACCAGTCTTTTTGTTTCGTCCTTTTTGTTCTATGTGTAAACGAGGGGAGAGAGACACGGTGACCACACATATGGATGGATCCAACAATATGCTCTCTGTATAATATAAGTCTCCTTTTTGTCTAAACCCGTACCTCTACTCTTATTTGAATGCTACCGTTACACGTCCTATACTATAGCAAAAGGAGGGGAGAGAGAGAGAATAGGAAGAGAAAGAAAAGATGACAGAGAAAAAAAAATATAGAAGCTTTTGGTGGTGGGCTCGAAATGACAACATTGTCATTGTGTGTTGGGTATATATTTAATCTGAATATAACGTCCTCACTCACCCCTACTACTCCTCTTCCCTTTTCCCTCCCTCGCTCATATACTGTATCTCATCTCTCTCCATTTCTCTAAACTCTATTATCATTCTTGAACCCACCTCACTTCAATTATAAAACTAATCTAGGATGAAATTGGCCGACTCGAATTAGATACACACGCCACACATCTTTTTTTCTCTCTATCGAACTCTCTGTTGACATTTTCTCTCCCGCACTTCAAATGCGATTCAACCGGAACAATTAAAATTTTCTATTTACAGGATAAATCACGTTTTTTTTTTTGTTGTTGTTGAGCGAGAATCTCAATTGGTCGTTTAAATTTTTGTAGGTTGGAGAAATAACAACACATTGTATTGGCAAGTACACCTTCACAAATGATAACTACAGTACTGATTTAAAGTTGTTTTTAGTATTATTTTATTTAATTTACAGCCTAATTTTAATTTATTTTTCTTCCCCCGGCTTGGGTATCGTATCATATTTTTTTGCATTTTTGCTTAGCAACTAGATTCCACTCCATTTGTTTTCTTTCCTGCCGCATCTTCGCCGGGTTTTGTTTTCTTTCGATGTTAAAAAAAAAAAAATTATTTATCGCTGTTTTTAAAAGACTTTTATTAACTTTTATAAGCTTGAAAAAGTGAAATTTTAAAGTTCAATATTACTAATATGCGTAACTTGTTTTTTTTAGAACCATGTAGTTACGAGTGAAAAACGAGAACCAACTGGCAGAAAATGATAATATCTTTTTGGTATTTACACTTTTTCCTATTAAGAAATTTGTTATTTACTATTCCAAACCATGTTCTGATTCTACAGTACATGAACTTGGAATTGAGTCCTTCAAAATCTTTTTCTTTTTTAGGTCTTTAATCACGATATTATAGTTCTTTAAATAACATTCTATGTGTAGGTTCAATGTGTGTTACCGAATTTCATTACATCATAAAAACTCTTATTACAATGTTTTTAAACGTCCATATTTTTTTTTTGGAGGGGAGAGAGATTATTTAAAGATTTCGTTCTTAATAAACAATGAGCCGGAAAGTTTCATAACAATAATAATTAAATTTTTTTTTATTTGTTTAGATTTCTAAAAAAAAAAGAAGAATAAAAAAGTGCACACTCGGTTTGTGAAGAAGATGAATGGAAAAAAGAAAAAATGTAGTCGGATGTTTTCGGATGGCGAAAAATGATTTCCCTCGTCAAAAGCGTGTGTGTGGGACTCTTCATTCCTTGGGTCTATTAGTAACGGTTTTCTATTTCGTAAATCGGTAAGCGGAGACTTTTTTTTATTTTTCTATAATATATATAATATAATGTACGAGTATATACACATTTCGGTTTAAGGGATATTCTTTCCCTGTCTTTGTTGGATGAAGTACTAATTTGTCTTGACATATTCTTTTCTCTCTCGAGAGACGTTGTTCTTTTTTTTTTTTTTTCATTTAACTTATTTTGAAGGTGTCCATACGTTGTGTTCGCTTTCAAAAATAGAATCGTAAAAATGTTGACCACCACGTCGACTCAACGCTGCTCGTACAACTCTTAGTTGAAGTTGAAAACGTCTGAGAAAGACGACGACGACGACGAAGTAGATGATGGTAAAAGAAGGATGAGGGAAAAGTCTCTCTCCCGAGGGGGGAGGAAAGAGCTTAAGTCTCGTGTTTGAAAAGGTCCTTTTTCTATGTGGTCCTACTTGTATTAGGTGACGTTGACGGATCAGCACTGGCACACAATGTTAATCCTTCCCTCTATAGGATTTAGCCTGCCTGCCTGCCTGCTTTCCTCATCCGTTCGCGCAACACTCGTATCACCGAACTGTGTCGTTGTTGTCAGTGCCGGCCGCAGGTTTCGTAAGACCGAAAGAAAAAAATGTATCAATAGGGCCCCCCAAATACATGTAGGTACAACCAAGCGAAGGTAGCTTGCCCCCAATTTGAGTTTCTTAAAAAGAATTGCTTCGTATTTGGGGCTGAAATTGTGAGTGTGCTGGGCCTCAAGTGAGCCAGTGCTTGGGGTGGGGGAGTTTTCGTTCAGTTTTGGTTGGCTCTGACTTGGGTTGTGTCGAAAATTTGTTGCGTTGTTCTCAATGTCGATGATTTATACGTCGACTTTGATATGTGTACTACGAGTACGGTATTTGTTTTTTTGGGGGGAGAAAGCGATGTAAAATTACTCGCGCGCATCCAATATTTTTAAACACTTCTCTGCGTTCTCCTCCTACTTCTCGCACAAACCATATCACGTTAATAAGATATGTGTTTACATAAATTATTATAATAATTATTTTCTAACTTTTAGTTTTAAGATTTTTTTGAAATTTCGAAGCAGCATCTGTTCCAAAATTATTTGTTTTTGGAATAAGTTTGGAACTCAATCGAAACGGCGATTTGAACATTGCGCGCGGTTCCCAACATCATTTTTGTCCGTTTAGAATTCAGGCTTCTAATCTTATACGCGGTTCTTAAGCAGGGAAGAAGGGTTTTAATGAATAATTTTAAATTTTGGGAGGAGATTATCAACAAGTTTGGTTCTTCCCAAAAAAAAGTGGGATAAGTTTTCCGCTTATTAATAATAATTTTTCCGCCTTAAAAAAAAAAGTTGTTAATGTTTGTTATTGAGTGTTGGATAATTTTTGTTATGAAAATAGTTGTAAGTCGCTGAGTAACGAGAGAGTAATTGTTGTTAATTTTTTGAGCGATCATCTCCCTCCCTCCATCCATCCTCCTTTTTAAAACTCTCGAAAGAAAGATGCAATTTTTTTTAAGCCTCATTTGCAACAGTGGATGGTAAGTGGGAGAGAGAGAGAGAGAGAGATGAATGAGTGACAGACGAGCGACGTTTTTCTTTGGAACTGATGCGTTTACCGTGTTGGTTAAGCATTGCGGTTAACTTTCTTTCTGGTCAAAGAATGTTTTGGTGGTGTGCGGGGGGAGGAATATTTTTGAAGGGAGTGGAAAGACTTTGGGTGGAACACAAGTGGTGCCACTCAACGCTCTTTAACGGTGATTTATACGCTTAGCTCCTGCTCCCATGCATCATATCCACGCACCTTATACTACTACTGTACTTACATTTTAAATACTAATTTTTTTTTTAAAAGAAAGAGTCCATATCGCCTCTCTCTCTCTCTCACTCCCGACCCGATCCGTGTGAGTGATGAGAACACATTGCCAAACTCATTCGACCGAATCCATTTCACATTCTTCAAACTTTACATTTTTTTTTTTCGGTTGAAGTAAACATTTTTTTCTGTTGGGGGGTTTTCTCAGTGTGAAAGGAACATTTCTTAAGAGTTTAAAGACATTATCAATACGCTTAATATTGATGTAGATTGTAGATAGGTACAGTAGTAGTAATATAGTGCAGGTTAATAGGGATTATTATGGACTGTTAATATGGATTTTTGAATTAAAGGGCTCGCAGCAATTTTAGATAATTTTAACTAACTGAAAATGAACATTTTTTCAATTTGAATCTTCTTTTCACTTTGAATTTTTTTCAACTTTGAATCTTTTTTTCACTTTGAATCTTTTTCCGCTTTGAATCTTTTCCACTTTGAATCTTTTTTCCACTTTGAATCTTTTCCACTTTGAATCTTTTTTCCACTTTGAATCTTTTTCCATTATGAATCCTTTTCCACTTTGAATCTTTTTTCCACTTTGAATCTTTTTTCCACTTTGAATCTTTTTTCCACTTTGAATCTTTTTTCCACTTTGAATCTTTTTCTACTTTGAATCTTTTTCTGCTTTGAATCTTTTTTCCACTTTAATTCTTTTTCCGATTTGAATCCTTTTCACTTTGAATCTTTTTCCACTTTGAATCTTTTCCCACTTTGAATCTTTTTCCACTTTAAATCTTTTTCCTCTTTGAATCTTTTTCCACTTTGAATCCTTTTCCAATTGCAATCCTCTTTTCATTTTGAATCTTTTTCCACTTTGAATCTTTTTCCACTTTGAATCTTTTTCTACTTTGAATCTTTTTCTACTTTGAATCTCTTTCTACTTTTATTTTTTTCCACTTTGAATCTTTTTTCCACTTTGAATCTTTTTTCCACTTTTAATCTTTTTTCCACTTTGAATCTTTTTCTACTTTGAATCTTTTTCTGCTTTGAATCTTTTTTCCACTTTAATTCTTT